>CAJVSB020000075.1:0-91704 GCA_911865555.2 Thlaspi arvense
TTTTCTATAAATTGGTCAAGCCTGCGGAATTATTTTCGTGGGACGAGTACATTATCACTGTTGGGTCTTCTTGGTCTTTATCTTCCACAATTGCTAGGTTATGAATATCATTTCATGACTATTCAGTCAACCCTTCAAATTTGTGGCCATCTTTGACCTACTTTAAAAGGGAACCATGTTGAAGAGAGGGATACGTCCAGAATCAAATTTGCCATATACTAAGATTATTTACTCATGAAATAGACTTGCTAAAGCTTTTAAATTCTAGTTATTATTCTTATAATGATCTCCTCATGAACTATATTTCACCATCATTGGAACACTTTTCCTGAACAATAGTTCACCATGATTGGAGCACTTATACCTACGCTCTCCCATAAAATGAATTGCTTTTGTATGTGATGAGTTACCTTGCGTTGCAACAGTTGAGGATAGTTGCTCTCTGTACACAGCTTGCTTGCTTTGCAAATTGAACCTATGATCTTGCTGAAACAAAGAAGCAATTTTACCATTAACCCAAGGCTTGCCTTTACGCTGTCCAGTGAAATATGGATAAAAAGCTTTACCTTTTGAACATTGATTTGGTACTATTATTACTAGCATTATCAGTTGAAAAAATGATCAAGATAGAGCTTCATTTTGTTTATGTTAATTGCATTTTTACCCTTCAATTCTTATGTTTTATGTGATTGTCACTTAAATCCCTTCATTTAAAACCCAATGGGTTAAACTGTTGGCCTGAAGCAGTTCACTGCCTTTTGTTAAGTCTAAGGTTGACTATGAGACAGAAAATATACATATGAATTATAAATGGGAGCAATACTCCAAGAATACCATTTTTTGGAGGAAAAAGCAATATATATATAAATATGTATGTATGTATGTATAAGAATTATATAAAAGCACCGAATATATACATGTGTATGCAATCATTGAAGATAATGTCAACTGTGGAGTTTCCATCGACCTTTATCCATCTCTTCTCTGCTGCTCCCCACCCTCCCCCCCCCCCCCCCCAACAAAAAAAAAGAAAAAAAAAAAAAAACTATTTGAGCTTTGGTTGTTCTCTCGCACCCCATTTTTTTTATCACAAATTAATTGTGTTGAGACACCCTTGGAATTCTTGATTGATGAAGCAAGCTATAGAAGTATAATGTCCAGAATTTGAGCTGTTAAGTGATATTGGTGCTACATGGGGTAAAAATGTGATGTGCCAGAATTATTGATACGGGAAAATGTAATGTGCCAGAAACCATTGATAGGGGAAGTATTATCATTTCATATCTATTTGCATAAACTATACTGCAAAGGATTAAAGTGTAATGTCTAAAAGTTAAATGGTGTTAAGTGATATTCACATACATGGGGCGAAAATATTAATTAACCCTAGCTATTACATGTGGTTGGCTTCTATTCATAACAATCATGTTTGGCACGTTTTAGTATCGATCTTGATTGCTACTACATGTACTTTTTGATGCACATACTGAATAATCTCACTAAATCTTGTGTTCATATTATCTTCTTGATTGTATTTTTCTGGTACTTGGTATATGCTTAGAGCAGAATTATATGAAAGACTAAAGACCAGCTATTCATCATTTTAGCAAAAACCTTGGGATAAGAAATAATATGCCAGAGGTTGGGGGAAGGCAAAAATTTGTTTTCCTTCTATATTTTGGTCAATATTAGTCAAAATGGTGAAATTTCTAAAAAATGAGGATTGCAGAATACCTGCTATTATGAAGTGAAGTTTCATGTCAGACAATAGAAATTTTATGAGTCTTGGGTTCTATTCATTCTTTCCTTGATATTTGTTAGTTATCAGTAGTGCGCTATAGCCATCCCTATAGCCCATAGCCCATCGCTATGGCAGCTTGTGCTATAATCAGCTCATAGCTTAGCGATGTCAACTTTGTGAGGAATAGCTTGTGCTATATGTGCTATTTACTACTGTGCTATGCTATCCTACATGCGCTAAAGTGTTTGTTGTCCAAAATGAAAAAACCTACCAAAATGACAAACCCTAGTCAGCCCTGACCAGCCCTAGATCAATTGAGCTTGTGTACCTTGCAAAGACTTCTCCTCTCCTATGCCTCATGTTAGTTAGCTCTCAACTTCCTTTCCTCTCTGTCTCCTCGTATTCGTGTCAGCTTCTGTCTGCTGTTTGGCTCAAGAAACACTGATCAGGTCAGCTGCTTCTCTTGACTCTCTTCTTTGCTCTTGTATCAACTAGACTAAGTCTGTGACTCTGTCTCTCAACTCTCTTCTCTTCTCTTCTCTTCTCCTCTTCCTGTCTTGACTCTCTTCGTTTATCTTCCTATCTGGACCTCTCTTACTCTTGACTCTCTCGGTGTCTTACTCACTCGGGTCTCTTCTCTTACTCAACTGTTCTTGGTGGATCAGTGTGGGTCTTCTGTTACTCTCGACTCTCTCCTCAAACACTCTTTCTCTTATACCCTTACCCTCTTATGCTCTCTTTTCTGCTTTCTATGTCGGCTGGTTAGTTAACTTAGTCATGTAATTCATTCCTTATGTTTCAGCTTTTCATTAGGTTCTAAAATGAGCACTAGTGGTGATCCAACTTGGAGGTATTGGAAGAAAGTTGATCCTAAGCAGACAGACAAAAGTTATATATAACTTTTTTGACACGTGCCATTTTATGTTTGACATATTTAGGTGACTGTTGGATGGGTTGTATTTTGAATACTAATTAAACTTTTAATGTTCATTGAGGCTGTTTTTCTTATGTATTATTATTTTATATTGTTGTTATATAATGTGCGCTATTTTACCAAATAGACATGCGCTGTGCAATTTGCAATGTGCTGTGTCGCTGTGGACCCTTTGTGTAATGGTGCGCTATGTATCATAAATAACCTTTTTGTTTTCACTTGAGCTTTTGAATTGAAAAAGTGTAATGGTTAATTTTAAATTATATTCATTGTACCCTTTTTTTCCTTTCAATTACCTGCCTTGATATGGAGTAAGACAAATGTAACAAGGAAGAAAGTTATGATCTCAGTGATTTAGGCTTCTATAACATCAATGTACAAAGCCAAATTGTTAAGTCCCGCAGAAAAAGGTTTTTTTTTTTTTTTTTTTTCAATCTAATTAGGAGCTTCTGTAGGATAAAGCTCAGATATTTCATACTTATTTCCTCTGTCAGTTTAGGACTTGAAACTATTAAAATAGTGCTGATTAACATATGAAGTGAAGCCCCAATTGCCAACAACATAGCAATTGCCTTCACTTCATCATTTTTGTCATGGAAAGATGTAACATCTAGAAGTGGAAAAATAGGCAAAGCCTGGGTACTTATGTCATAGAAGAAGAGAAGACCCCTCAAAAATCAACCCTACTGCACCAATAGAGAATAGCTACCAAGCAGCAGTAAGCGCAGCTAGAAGCATCGCATATGATAAACTTTCCTAGTTAGAATATTTCCATCTTATTCTTCAAACTTCTTTGCTCCTTGCTTGCAAAAAGTGCCACTAAGCTGACACAAGTTAGAACATTTTCCAGGCAACATACGATGCTTTCCCAATTTGAGCATTTTCATCTCATTCTTCATACTCCTCCCCTTGTAATTTGCGAAAAGTGCCACTAGGCTGACACAAGTTGCAACAAGTGATCGGTAAATTATCATTTCCATGGTCACATGAAATATTTTCTTTCTTGGTACCTTGGGAAAGAATCATGTGTATCAATAGTGCTATGGCTTGCTGTGCTATGGAGAGGCCAATAGTGTGGCGACCTCTAGATGGTGACTTGTAGCGCACACTGTGTGCACTATAAGCTGCCCTATCTATTGCACTCTGACAGTGCTACACCGTGGAGATCATTTTAATACCTCGTGCGAGCCCTAACCTCTTGATCGATATGAGCCTTCGAACCCTTGTCCAGAGTCGCAAGCCCTTCCTCTTTCTTGACCATCACCTCAACCCTACAAGCGATTGACAATTGATGAGCTTTACTGAGTGTGAGTCGACTGTCGCAAGCGATTGACAGTTGATTGGCAGTGCTGTGGCTAAGTGTGAGTCGTGATTGACAGTTGAGCGTCGGATGAGCTTTGCTGATGTGAGTCGATTGTCGCAAGTGATTGACAATCGATTGGTAGTGCAGTGGCTGAGTGTGAGCCACAATTGACAGTTGGGCGTCGGTATCCTTTGCTGAGTGTGAGTCGGCTATCGGAATCCCCTTGCTGGCTGTCGGGATCCTTCTCTGAGTCCTCTCTTCTCTCTCTTGCTGCCGTTGAGCACCCTGCAAGGCCTGTTCTTCAGCTTCTCTCGTCTACTCAAGAGGCAGGGCTTCTTTCTTCTCAGAATCCCTCCCTAAAGGTCCTTGTTTGTGTTTTAATGAACTAGTGGAGAGGGAAATTTGATCTTCTAGACTTTGTTTGATCAGATTTTTATGATTTGGACTTCATTTTGACGTAATATTTTATGTTTTAGACTATGTTTGATAGGTAATTTCATGCTTCACATATTAAAATGATTGTTGAATAGTTTCTACTTGCGTACTTGTTAGGTTTTTAATGTTTATGGATGCTATTTTTATGATATATTTTGGCTATATATTATTATTATATAAGGTGCGCTATTTTACCAAATATCCATGTGCAGCGCTATTCGCTATGCATTATGTCGTTATAGACCCTTTGCGCTATAATGCGCTATGCGCTATAAATAACCATGAATGAAAGCAATAGAGAGTATAAAAATGATGCAGTTAATTGGATATTGCTTTGTGAAATGCTTTTAGAATTTCAGAATGACTTTGTAGTACAAGGAGTGCTGAGGAAGTTGTTAGGAGGTCCACGGCATTGAGTACAAGTGCATTGAGTAAATATGTGAAGAGAGCATTGAATGCCAACTGAATAGCTTAAGTGAGCGAATGAGTTGAGACAAGAAGATTAGGAGCCAGTTGACTACATCATGTTACCTGCCGCGAAGTTGGCATAGGGATATATAGACTGTTGTGAGGATTGGGGTAGAGGGCGAATGTTGTCAGTCTGTTGTTGCTAAAATGATCTTTATGCAGTGAGAAGTATAGGGAGAATAGGATAAGCAGAGGGAAACCTAGAGTTTCCACTAGTTTCACCAATCATGTGCTTTTTCCACCTTAATCATAATATAATCTTCCCATTTAAGTGGCAACTGTTTGACTAAAGAGGACAAAGAGTGTAAACATATATATGCAGCCAACACTTACTGATTTTTGGTATGAGCTGGTGCTTGGTTGGTAAAGATTATATGCTTTTGCTTCTCTGGGTAGCTTGACTGCTGTAGAATAAAGAAAACATTCTAGCGTGAATATAGTATTTGCTGTTGAATGACATTATATTCCAAAGATTTGGATAGTATGTATGGTAATATGATCTTAAGAGATATGCCCTGTAAGTTTAATTTTTCAAGCTAATGTCTATAGGCAAACATTGGTAAATCTTGTATTATGGATGCTTCATTTGTAGTTTATCTTCAATTTATGTGTACTTATAATAACTAGCTTTCTATTTATAGTCATAAGTTCTCATCTTATGAAACATTTTTCTTGTGCAATTGCTGTTTTCCCATGTAACAAATAGTTCTGTAATTGTGTTCTTTCCTTCTACTTCTGCATCAGGAATGAGACAAAAACTGACTTCTATAATTCTCATCTTGAATGGACAAACATGGATTTGTCCTTAGTCTGATTCAGTATAGATAGGACAAACCAACAAAACTGATTCATATGAACTTAACAGTGTTGTCAAATTCTATAGATTTCTTACATTCATTTGCTACTGGCAAAGTATTAGACAAAGTGTTGACATTGTATTTTGTTCTGGTAATTTGATTAGAGATGGGTGATTGTGAGTTGCTTACAAGAGTTTACCTGCAACGTGCGGTTGGAGCCCTCAAGTGCTGCCCCAGTTTGAAATTTTCTGTCAAGTCGCATATGCTCCAGAGAAAACAGAGGAGGGCATTGTCTTTACAGAAACTTTTGGTACAACTAACTTCAATATGCTTTGGAGGGTGATTTTTCATTTATTCGCATTTTGTTTGTTGGGGATTTAGGAGTTGTGGTGCATATTTTCCGTGCATTATTTCGCATACCTGCATGAACAAAGGATGATGTTCTCTTAGGAGAAAACATGATTTCAGTGCGGCTGTTAAAACACTTAAACGGTACTTGTTGCAGGTGAAAGTAATGCATCTTCCGATAAGACTGTTATAGTTACAGGCTTTCCACAGTAACTAAGGTTTGATGGGTGAACCATGTTCTTTGCTAATTGTGCTAGACATTAGCTTGGCAAACTTCTTTCTCAATGAAAGGACGATTTTTGTTTTTATTGTTTTCCCGATATGTATATAGAACTTCAATTTTACTAGAAACTTATCACCACTAGCTTTGTTAGAACATTTTAAATATAGAAGCTTGCAATTAACATGAACTGATGTTTTATTGAAAATTCGTTGTTCCAGTAGAAAATTTCAGGGTAAACTAGACTACTTCTGAGATTCTGCTGTTAAATGTGAATGAATCAAATAAAAATTATAAGAATAGGACTAATTGGTCTTTTAAATATGTATAATTATAAAGAGGTATTTTGGCATTTTAGAAGCATTTCTATCTGCGCAGAACTTGCCTCACCCACCTAATGTATGTAAGATAAAACATTACTGCGTGCATACGTCTACAACAACATTTCATCTTCTGATTTCACCCATAAAAAAAAAAAGAAAAAGAAAAAGGAATAAGGAATTGATGGTGAGAATTGTGGTACGCTCATGAGCTTCCTCGTTAGACTAATACTGACCCTTAGCCCCAAACACCAGAAGCTAGAGCATCTTCAATGTCCATTCATCTTGTGATGGAAGAAGATAACGGCGCAGACAGGACAATAGGCAAGTGAAGTGTACCAATCACATTATAGAGAGCAAGGAAACAAAGACACCAACACTACAACCCCAAGGATATCCGCCTGCAGGATGGTTGTCCGCGCTAGTCATGAAAGTTGACACCCTTGCCTCCTCAACTCATTCATCTCATTACTCAGCCCTTTCCATGCCTTGCTCGTGAAAAGTCCCACCGCCATGGCACAGCTAGACACCAGCTGCTACTAGATTATCATCTTACTATCACTCCAAAAGATCTTTTAAACACCTCTGGGTAGGGGATTTGCCTGAGGAAGCATCAAGGAAAAGCTGGCATGTGCAGCAGTAATGTACAAGAAACTAAGTGTGAGAATTCTCTTGGAGATCAAAGATCCTGCTGAGCTGGTATTAATGACAAGGAGAGTGGAGGAGGTGTTGACTCCAATTAGAGAGTTGAATATGAAGGAGTAAGCTTATGTGAATTAAGGAAAGAAAAGAAGGAATTGAACGCCAATTGGATGGTTGCATAGATGGAGGGAATATAAAGGTTGGGAGCTATTCATTTCCCACATTGAAGGAGAGATAGATTGATGTAAGGATGACAAAGGGTGTATTTTGATCGTGTGTGCAAGTGTGTGTCAATTTTTATTTATTTTTATTTATTTATTTTTTACATCAATTGGAGGACTTGCATGAATGATATATAAATTTACAAATACATTAAAATAAATTTGTAGATAGGAGAGTCAATTAAGAGTTTAAAAAAACTTTAAAAAATAATATTAAGAGCCTATTTTTAAATGATAAATAAATTAATATTGACCACAATATAAATGTGATATTATATAAAAATATTGTTTAAAAAAATAAACAGATAATAAACAATATTCATTTACTTTCTTATACACAAATTTGTCACTATTTCTTTGCTCTTCATATTCATTTCTCACAAATTTTTTATTTTACTTGCCTTTTTCTACTTGTTTATTTTTTATTATTTTCCAATTTAGGTAATATTTTCTTATTATTAGCAGTAAGACATGTGTTTGGAAATAATAAAAATGACAATTAGGCATATATATATATATAAATAAATTTTTGACAGTTAAATGTAAATATTTTGACCGCCTTCAAAAAATTATTCAAGCTTCACCATTGTAATGTCCTATGTGTTACGTGTAAATATATCATAACATGGTACTTCTTTCTTATGCAAGGATACTGTGATTACTTCAATTAATGCTGAATGTAGTTGAATATAGAAAAAAATAGAAAAACCATTATTTGTTTCTTTTTTTTTTCTTTCTTCGTTTCGGATAAATAATCACCGAGTTGATAAGATAAAAAAATCCAAAGGACGTTGGTTAATGGCCAATGGTAAAGATGTTTGAGTATACAATAACTGTGCCCAAAAAATTATTAATAAGAAATTTATGGCATTTCTGAAAATATCTCAAGAGAATTGACACAAATGCACTTAATCATTTGAATTATGAAAATTTGTACCCGTGATTATGAATAAAGTTATCAAAAACGAATTTTTACCTAAAAGAGTTTGAATCACGTAAAAGCGGAAACATAATAATTAAGATTTTATCTAATGTATAAAAAATATTTATGTATATAAATTTATGAAGTTAAAACATGTATTTTCTTTTGTTCTCTTTAACAGATAATTATAATTGATTGTATCTCTACATAAAGATGACCACTAAATGTTAAAAATGAAGTATTTCTTTGACTAAAAATAACTAAAATAGTATTTTTTTGTGCAAACAATTTCAGATTTATTTTGTCGCTACGAAATCTTCTATTCCTTAATACCAAAAAGATGATATAGAAGGATATACAATCAGATGAGACCTTACTAATACCAAAAGCAAGTAATTTTCTCCCAATAACTTTAGGAGGTTTACCCCATATTGGCACTTTGAGATTTTTCTTAAAAACATGCTTTTGTTAGTTAGCACTTCTAAAAACTTGATACCTTTCCAAGTTAAGGGAAAAAGAGAAAAATATATTTTTCGACATGTGAAGAAGAAAAAAAATTCCAAAAAATTAGAAACAAAACCCCAAAGGAGAGAAAAAAAAAATGCAGTATAGCAATCTTGAGAGAATGAAAAGGTGTTTACCCAATAAAAAAAATAAAACAATTTGCTATCATAACAGTAGTTGTCAATTCTACCTTGTTACTTAAATACCACCAACCCTAAGAAAAAAGAAGAGATAAGCCATGGACTAACATAAGAAAAAAAAATAGTCCAAATAGACAAATTTTCAATTTAAATGTAAACGCGTAAAAGTGGATAGTAAAAGTGCACTTTTACCGTTATAAGACAAGATTTTACTCAAAAATAATTTTGGGTGTAATCATAAGTGTATGATATGAATAAAAGTGTAAAAAGCATACATTTTTATATTTAAAAGCACAATTTTAATAACCATGATTACAAACGTACTGGCCAATTCTTGTTTCAAACTTTAATTTATACCTTTATGTTCTTCCAAAAAATGACAAACACCCTTGCTTGGAAAGTCATCAAAGTAAGGTTTTTTACAGTGGGTCATGGGCCCGGGTCCAAGTTATTCCCCAAACGATGTCTGGATTTAACTATTTTACCAAATGTGGATAATTCTCTCCAATAAAATAAATAAAATGCGCCTAACCAATTTTGTTTAAATTTATAACTGGAAAACTACTTTGTACTTGAAAATCATAGCCATGTAACTTAGTTTGGGAGAAATTACATTTTCTGAGCTTCCTACGGATGCAAAAGCTGAGCGGTGGCTTTCATGGATTTTGATAAATTTTCTACAGAGACCCAGCGCTTGTAGGGTTTTCCTGTAAAACCAACCTGAGTTTTGGATTTTTTAGCTTTGTCATCAACCATTTTTTTAAGTACGGGAGGTTTTTATTTAAAAATTTGTTTTCAAAAACTAGTCATGAAACTACCATGTGCATTTTCTCCATCATTTTAAATCCAGTTAAGTACCTTTTTGTATGCATCTTCTCCACAAGGCCAAAACCATTTGAGTTTTTTGTGCTCCCTTTTCCAAAAGCATTTTCTTTGCTACGAAAATCCAAAGGGCAATGTCCTAGTCTCATAGAAAATTGAGGTAAAACGTTTTTGTTATTGCCATTCTTATTTCCAGAAAATGCATCCTTTTCAATTTAAGAAACTATTTTTGCAAATTGGCCCCTCCACTTTGTCCAACTTACAAAATGGCCCAAAGTATTTCCAATTTGATTTATTTTTACCCTTTTTCTTATTCAAAGCACAGTTTCTTCCCCTGCATGTTCTCAAATATCCACTCTCATCCTTCTATGACCCTTGTCCAACATTTCACTTTAGTTGCAAATTAATCCCCCATCTTTGGTAAATTTAAAAATGTCCCCACATCTTATGTCATTCAATTTAATCCCTTGTCTTCTCAAATTACAATTTCTTTCTCAAACACGTTTGTAAGTGCTCCATTTCATTGCTTTATCTGTCTGTTAGTGTGAGCCTCTTGTTTGCCTAGTCCAACTAAAAATCTCTAACACATTATTTAGGTGCAATGTCCTCTGGTTTAGATTATCTGTGAGGGAACTTTCTTTATTCAAAGATTTTGAATTAGTTGTGCATGTTCATCCCACGGTAACACTATGATAATCTTTCATGTACTTAAAAATGTATATATCATATGGAAATCTTGATTACAATGAAACCCTCCGGCATGTAGCACTTGGAGGGCCATGGCGGCCTCTTACTATCAAAGAGCATAAAGCTACTACCATTTTCCTTCTTCTAACTTTCAGGACACTGCATATACTTCTGTTTCTAGTGTTGATTTGCAGCTCGTAGTTAATTAAACAGGTTAGGAAAAGATGACAATTTTCCAAGAAGAAAGTCGGATGTGCCAAAGTTCGCAGCTATTCTTCTTGTGGAATTAGAGGTGTTCAAGAGAACTGCGAGATCCTTCAAGTCATCTGCTAGCTACTTTCAATGGATGAAACCTCAGGAGGTTCAGGTCTAGTTTCAACCTTGCTCTTAAAATCCTCTAGGTAGTGCTGATAGATGTATGAAACAAAGCCCCAAACTGCCAGAAGCAGGGAGATCACCTTCACTCCATCCATCTTGTCATGGAAGAAGATAACAGCAAAGACAGGGACAATGGGCAGGGTCAAAGTACTAATCACGTTACAGAAGAGAGAGGACACGTTGAAAATCAAGCCCACTGCGCCAATTGAGAAGACTTGCCAGCAAATAGCTGTCCAAACCAGAGTCATGACATATGACACCTTTCCAAGTGCATACTCGTCCATCTCCTTCCTCAGTCCTTTCCACTCTCCACTCGCAAAAAGCCCCACCACAATTGCAAAGGTGGCCACCAGCATCTGGTAGATTATCATCCTTATTATCGCATCAAATGTTGATTTCCTGAGAATCTTCCTGCAGAAGAGCTGTGACAAAGAGAGCATCAAGGAGTACCCTGCAGAAGCTGCAAGAGTGCACAAGAAACCTATGGTGTACTTCCGCTTGGAGACTTGAGTGGCGCCACCTGAAGAGCTAGTGTTGAACACAAGGAGAGTGGAGGAGATGGTGAGGACGACCAGAGAGTTGATTATGAAAGGAGTGAGCTTCTGGGAATTGAGGAAGAAGGAGAAGAGGGCATTGAATCCCAATTGGCTTGCACTGATGAGGGAAAATGTGGAGGCAGGGAGATATTGGAGTCCTACCGCAAATAACATGCTGCCCCCTGCTAGGAACACCCCAAATGAGGAGTAGATTGATACAAGGAGAAGGGTGGAGAGCGTGTTTGGATGTTCATTTGCCTCTCCAGCAGGGTAGGTTTTGGGGAGGAGACGAGGAGGAGGGGAAGAGGATCACAAAGCCAACGGTTTGGACAAGTGTAGCCATCCATTTGCTATTGCCACCTTGCTCGAAGTACAATCTCCCCAAGAGTGTGGCTACAGACTGGCCAGCAAGGACGAATATCGAGTAGAACGCAATTTTAAGCCACCTCTGTACTTGAGGAACTGTAGAGGCATGGTGGTTGGCGTTCCTAATAGCAGAACTTGAGGATGTTTCTTTAGTTTCCTGCACTGTAAAGACCACGAGAAAGAGACATTAATATCGTATACTACTTTCTTGTCTCCCTACTTGAAGTCTCTTGCATAGCTGAAACCAACCAGAAGGTGTAAAAAGAAAAAACTGAAACTGATCCAATTATGAAATTCTTTGCGGAATGGATTGTGAAACCCCAAGGATCTAATCTTCATATATTCTTTTTTTCTTCACACCGTAAACTGCTTCTAATTTAAGAGCCACTTCAAGAGACATCTGGCCTTAAAAGCCAATAATTGGAAGTTAAGCTTTGGCCATCATATGATATTTTTGGAAAGAAGTGAGCATTTCCTCTAGAGAGAATAAAATATTAAAGAGAGAGTGAATAACATTTTCTTCTTGGGTTTTAATTTCCTAATTTGTTGTTATATTATCATCTGATAAGCCAAGAAACTTGATTTCAATTACAGGACTCTACTTACTTTTCCGGAGTTATGTAGATATTTGGAGAAGACTTACCCACAATTTGCATTTGCACTTCCGGAGCTTCCCCCATGTTTGAAGATGAGAAAGATCCTGCTGGAAGGTTCTGTAATCTACGGAAGGAAGAGAGAGAGAGAGAGAGAACAAGCTTGATTGAGTTCCAATGGGAAACACTGAGAGATGGCAGAGTTTTATAGTTTGCAAGGGAGAGTTAATTCTACCACTACCACCATTGGTGATAACCTTCAAATACATATATTCCCCTAGCTATGATATTTGACCATTCAATTGTGGCGGATAAAGGGTTTGACCTTGTAGTCTATGAGGTCTTCATCTTGCTAGTCTCTGATTGGTTGGAAGAGGTGAGGTTTCAAAGATCCATAATTTCAACAATATAATAGAGATCGAGAAGTCGTAGAGTGGCAATCAGCCTTATATATCCAAGATATTATATAAAAGGTTGGCTGTTCACCCTTTAGAAAGTGGATGAAAATGTCATTTTCATGCACCAATTTAATGAGTTTCGCAGGACAGGTGACCATTGAATTGTTCATAATTGGCAAGCGTGCCCTTAGGTGTTTGGATGCTGGCAATCATTGATTACTTTCTTTCATTTTTCTTCACATTTGCATAAAATTTAATGTAACTTATAATAATTTAATAAATTTTTAGTATTTTTATATATCATATAATGTTAAATTAAGAAAATCATTTAATGTGTGATATAAAAAACGAAGTGATAAATTTAAGTCACGGATGATGGAAATATTAGCCAAGAGGCCACCTCGTCCTTATTTACTAATGGAATTTCATTTTACTAAAATAAACAAGTTAGATAATTATTCTTTTTCCTTTTTTCTGCTTTGTCGCTTTTAATTAATTAAGAAAATGATACGATAAAAAATGAAATTACAACAGCATATGTGATTTTTGGTATTATTTCTCGAAGAAGTTTTTTACTTTTTAAAATTATTGCGAAAGAACACTAAAAATATAAAACATTGGACTTGTTGGTAGCCCGGATAAGGGTGGATAAAAATAATTTATCCGCTCTTATCTATATTCGGTAGATTAGATAGAAAAAATTAAATAAAATATAGGTAGGAGAGAGGTTAGATAATTATTCAGCCAAATCTGGCTAAATTATATTGGAGAGACAGATAGAATAATTGTATTTGACCATTATCTAATCTCTTTGAATAATACTATTTTTACTACCATCAGTAGCTGCCATTTCTACCCATTGCCAACTACTGCCAACCGTCATTGGTAGTCACCTTCGGCCGTCTTTAGCTGTCGTCGGCTGCCACTATTGATCACCTTTGCCCACTTCCAATTGGTGCCGACCTCCACCAGCCACCATCAATTGCTACTTCTAGCCACCACCAGCAATTGTTGGTTATCGTCCTATCTCTGACCATAGCCAATTGACGCCAACTACCACATTTGGCCACCGCCAATTGCCTCCATCTACCATCGCAAACCACCATAGATCGCTGATGCTAAAATAGTTATGTTGGTAATTTATATATTTATCCAATGTTTTATCTAGATTCTTATTCAAATGTACCAAATAAAATAATTATCTAAATCACTATGCAGTCAGGATATTTTAACCAAGCTACCCTATCTTACCTTGTCCTATATAACCTACCGAACAATAACATAATTGCAAAGTTGTCACTAAAAACAGTTTTTGAAGTAGAAAAACAAAAATTTTAAAAAACAAATACCATACGCCCATGAATAAATTGACATTATCATGAAGTAAAATTTATCCAAACTCCCAAGAAAAATGCACACAAAAAGGTAAAAATAAAAAAACCAAATTAACTTGAGATGGCACGAGGACATTTGTCACGCCACAAGTACAAAACCTAATTTATGCATGTTGAGATATGCATCATGCCACAAGTACAAAACCATACATATACAGTGATCAGTAAAACATATCAAAAATACACTTAAGGATACTGTCAAACCAAACATCAAATCACATCACTAGACCCAGGCCTACTCACCACTAGACACTACGATCACCGTACTCCGGCCGAATTCCTAGCATTGCAATCACCTCACACGACCTAGGCCGACTCACCACTGGACTCTATGAATTATCGTACTCTAGCCGAGTTCCGGCCGCCCCCAAATCACATCACGAACTCAGGCTGACTCACCACTAGACGTTATGGATCACTGTACTCTAACCGAGTTCCTGCCGTCCCCAAACCATATCACATCACACAATACCATCCTCACATACAAGTCAAAACAAGTATACATACACATATACAGTTTACATCTCAAAAACTAATATTGCATACCAATATATATCACCGACAGTTCATAAAACACATAACACATATCCCAAGTATAACATACAATCAAAATACAGTTTCTAAATCACATAATTATCATGTTAAAAAACCACAGTATGAAAATACATGCATAGAAAGGGTACCATCACTCACAGTACAGACATTGAGCCAAAAAAGAGTTTCAAATCACCTCGCTTGACTCAGTGGTCTAGGTGTGCCCTTGCCCACAAATTTGCAATCAAAATCACACAAAACCATCACCAATACCAAAACCGGCATAAGAACATGGGCTTGATAGCCAAAACTAGCCTAAAATCCCATCTCGACACCTTTAGCACGCATCTCGAGGCACCAAAACCTAGCACTGGGATCCACCTGACTCACTAATGCTCAACAACTCTACTTAACCACCCTTCGTCTTATAGAACTAGCCTCCATAACCCTTGAACTGTAGCGAACTGGCCTTCAAAACTCTCAAACTAGTTTAACCCGATTTAAAACTACTTCTAACTCGACTCAATTGGCCATAAAACCCTCAAAAATGGATTAAGAAGGCCTAAAAACTCTAGAAACTAGTTTGAATCAACCAGAAAACCCTTGAACCAGCCCTGAACTGGACCAAAAACCCTAATCCTAAGCACTGGCACACAAACCGAGCCCGGTTCACCTTGAACCGGACACCCAAAAATTACCAAACTACACAGTTATCTAGGTCTCATCATGTTGAACTAGGAACCGGTTCAACTTCCCCAAGAACTAGCCTAAAAACTAGTGAACCGGTCACCCAAAGGACACCACACTAAACCGATCGGTTCACCTAGAACCGGCCATCCAAAATTTTCTGAACCCACTTGGTCTGATAGATCTTTTCTTCCCGAATCCAGAACCAGTCTAACTTCCCAAATCCAAGCCCATTTGACCACTGAACCGACTGGTCAAACCCTCAGTCAACCCTGGTCGGTTCACCCTTCAAAACCCTAATCCAAATATTAAATTAGTAAATTTTGGAATATCTAATCCCCAGCTATCCCCAAATCCTCCTTATTCCAACCCCTGCTATCTTCGAGAATAGCATACTCCTAATCTCACTAAGTCAAGAATGGGTTGACTCGCCTCAACAACCCAAAGCCGAGTTGACTTTCTGAGTCAACTCGGCCCAACTCGCTGGGCCTAACTACCTAGGCCAGCACACGGCCTTGGCCCAATCCCCTTCTTTTTCTTTTCAATGGCCCGTGGCTCAAGCCCGCAGGCTGGTAAGGCAACTAGGCTAAGCCCGGGCCCAATGGCCTGGACCAGCCCAGCACAGAGACTCGGATCCGTCCGGGTCTTATCGTCTTCACCTGGAAGACGAACCCGACGCAGCTGTCCAAGTCTAAACAGACCCATAATTGAAAAAAATGAGGATAAATGGCAAGAAACGAGCTTACCTCAGCCGATTGAGCATCCCAGTCCACAACTCCGACCCCAGCGACCCTCACGGCAGTGATTAATCGAAACAAAACAACTCAACAACCTCCAAAATCCAGATTTCTCCCCTTGGCTCCCTCTTGAACCAGATGACCCAGAAAAGCTTGAAACTCCTCGCCCACTCTCACTCAAGACCGAAATAAACTGAGGGGTTCGGTCAAGCCTTCAAAAGCACACGCAAAGGCGTGAGAAATTGGTCGAAATCATCACAAAACGTGGCCGATTTGGTGAGAAATCATCATTCGGCCACTGTTCATGCTAGACTTCTGAAAATTGCAAGTGTGGTCCCTAGACTTTGTGTCTCTCACAGAAAGGTCCCTGAGATATTTCCACTTCAGCCCTTCGACAATTTAATTCCCTCAATTTAGTCCTTGAACTTATTAAAATTAAAAAATTTGGGTTGTTACAACATTGAAATTACTATGGAGATGACACATGGCTAGGGTCAACGTTGTTTCCTTCATGCGGTATACCGGTGATTTATTATTACCCTTTTCAAAAATTTTCCCGTAGGAATGATATATATAAATAAATTTTAATTCTTTGATATTTTAACTCATTTTAATTTTTTTGTATTATATTAGTTCCACTAATTGAATTTGAAATTTTTGTTAAAATTTCCGCAATTTTTAAGATGTTAGGGTGTATTTTAATTTTTTTTTAAAAAATTCTTATTCAAAAATAATTTTTTCAAAAGCAATTTTGTTAGAAGCAGAATTTATTTCACTTTAAGAAGTGCTTTTGAACTATTTGGATGTAAAAATATAGAAGTACTTTTTTTTTCTTTTTAAAATTACTATATAGGACATAGCTGCTCTAACTAGGGCACCTATTGGCTGGATGTAGCGATTGGCTTTTGCAAGTACTGTTGGAGTCAATCAGTAGCTTTGGTGGTTGTCAATCGATGATTTGTGGTTGCACGATACTACTGATTGTCAATCATGGCTTGGGTGGCAACTGTATTTGTAGAAATTGATGATGCAAAGAAGTAATTTCTACCACGCTGTCGATAGAAATATGCAGAGGCTTGGCAACGATTGTTGAGCTAAATCAATGGCAACAACAGTTGATCATCGACCCTCAACACTAGTGGACACTGGTTGATAGCCAGTTGATACCATCAAACGACATTGCTCATTACTAGGGCTTCACTTGAATTCTATGAAATAGCCATCGATTGAGATGGAGAGGGCACTATTAGTGGGAGATTATAATTTTGTCACTAGAAAGAGGATGATCATGAATGATAGACAATGACAGAAGAGTAATGACAAAAAGCTAGGTTGAAAGACGACAAGGAAGAGGATGATGATTGAGAAGAAGATACACAAACCTTTGCAAAAGGGAAGGGAAAAGGTTGTCATTTTGAAAATTATGTAGGGGTAGCTTTGTCTACTAAAATTCTTCCATTTTTTGGATCAATTTTCTCCCTCTTTTACTGTAAATTTATTTTGCAGAAAGTATTCTCACTAACTTCTGAAAAAAAAAACAGAAATCTGATTTTATTCTTTTATAAATTCTGTTTTCTTAAATAACTCTATTTTAGATTCGAAGCGATTTTGTTGTTAAAAAAATACTTTTTTCAAAAAAATCTAAATAAGCCCACTCTTACGGGTTTTCAACGCTTTCACATTTTGTGAAAAAAGTCAAAATACTTGATTTTAACTGAAGCAGAAGACACCACTAGCAGTTCTTTTGTCAAAAAAATAAAAAAATAAAAAATTTGTAGTCAGTGGCTCTGATTACTAAAATAAATAAATAAAATACAAAAAAGAAAAAGATCACGATTTTACATAAAATTTCTTTTCATATGTTTCCGAGGCAAGCCGTTAAATGACTCAAGTCAATGAGAAATTATATACAAAGATTAATAAAGACCCTGTTGATCACAAAAAATCCTACCGGTACCACATACCAATCAATGTACATCCACCCCTCTAAATGATCGTCATTTTTCCCTTTTTGTTTTGAAATATTTCCATTTTAATGTTTAAATACAAGTGGAGTTCAATTAATATATTATAAATCTTTTAACTATGATATCATTCAAAGATCATAATTTAACTAATTATGATATTTTCTTACTTTTTGTGTCTATTTATATATTTTAATATATATATATATATATATATATGGACTAGTACCATTATATAATTAGCAATGCACACTGTCCATTTTCCCCCAGAATTATTCCAATTTGAAAAGAATACTTTCCCAATTCATTCAAATATATCCTTCTCCCATCTCTTTCATTCCCCAGCTAGTAAATATAAAATATAATTTTTAATTTTTAATTTTGATTATATATACACCATTGTGAATAATTTGAATGGAGCACCATGGCAAAAGGCAACTTCATAAAACTAGTGGAGTCATCGCCAACAGTTTGGTAATTTTGCGGTGTGTCGAAATACCTGCATGAGAAAAGTAAGAGAGACGCGTTAGGGAGGTCAAAAGACGTTCTGACTAATTATGTTATTGGTCACCTGTTTTAATCAAATTTTCACTTTATTCCCACCTATTTTTAATTTGAATTGTTAAAAGTTTCTACTTTGAATGGAGGTCCTTTTGGTGTAGTTAGGCCAACCAGAAAAAGCAACTTTTCTTTAGGCTGCCATGTAAGAAGATCTGACAAATGTTACAGTTAGATACCGCCTCAGTAGTAATCAAATGTGAGAATCTTGTCCCATTGCATCTTAAAGCACGTGTTTTGCACACAAAGCCTCTAATGCCTGCCTAATAGGCGTCAAAAGACTATAAAGGTGCCCTCTTTTGTTGTTTAGTAAAAAGTTCGAAGGACTGCAGTAGAAAATCTACCGAACCCTCCTCTCTCTCCCTCTGAAACCCTCTTTGGTGTACACTATTTTGGATAGATGATGACCCTATGTGGTCTACACTATTTTGGATAGATGATGCATATGTATAGATAGATTTTTTGTTTTTTTTGGTCACCCTAAAATTTAAGCACAGAAGGCGACGTCAAGTAGAGAATAAACTGATAATAAATAATTAAAATGCCTTTACAGATTGTGAATCCAGCCAAAGCAAGGTGAGTATCAGTGGGTATAGATTAGGTAGAAACACAAAATCTTAGACCTGTAGCTTGTCTTTTTTGGGGTTTAGATCTGTTGGGTATCCTTCCAAAGTGCCCAAATCTCGTCTTTGTGGCCTTATGGAGAAAGATCAGTGATCGAGGGTTTGATGGAAAACGATAGGGCCTCAATTAAAAGTGTGAGCAATACTAGGGTCAATTTAAAAGGCAGTGCAAATTCGAGGATTTATATGCAAAGCAACAAATTGTTGAGGGACCAAACTGCACTTTGGGCTCTCAAAATTGGGCTGCGCTTATCATCTTCCAAAATTTGAACCCTAACCTGCAGCCCTAACCTTTGGTGATGTTCCTTATCATGTCACATTTGAAAGAACTTCTTCACTCTTTATATAGTTGATGATTTGGAGGTTTTGAAATTGGGTACTGATGGTTTACCAAGGGTGATTGCTACTGGAAAACTTTGTTTAATAACAAATAATAAAACTAAACTGTGGCTTGAGGATTTTAGACATTTCAACTAGCAAGCTTGATGACAATGTCTAGCAGCAATATCTTTGGCGACTGGACATTTGGGCCTAGCTTTATGTTTTAAATAGCACTTAGTGGTGCTTGTAAATATTTTTATAAAGTTAAAAATTGAAAATTAAAATAAAGTGGATAAAAGTCAATTATAATCAAAAATTGGGTATATTTATAAAATATGTTATAAAGTTCTTAAAAATAGAAAAATTGATATTTGGAATATAATTTTTGTAATTTATTTTAGAAAAAGAAAATGTTCAAAATAATTTAAAATTTTTCAAAAGATTTTGTGCGGTAATTTTAAATTTAAGAAAAAATTAGGAAAAAAATACTCCGCTCCTTCTAAATTTAGTTTAATAATATTCGTCTTATTCTTATTTTAGAAAAAACACTTCTTTTTTTTTTTAACTAACTATTAACTAGCGATTGTCTAATAGTTTTATTAAAAAGGAGGTGAAAGTAATCTAATTTCACCTATTTTTGTTAACCATTTGATTAAAAATTCATATATTATTTGATTTGCTTAACTTTTTTAAAAAAATTTCTTATATTTAATTTTAAAAAATTATAAAAATCTTACTTTTAATAATTTAATTTTATTATTTTTTAATCTTCAAATAAATTTTATTTCATTATTTTTTAGTTTGATTTTAAATATTGAAATAGGAACGGATTAAGTATTATTTAAGTTAAAAAAAAAGATTGAGTATTATTTAAATTTAAAAATTAAATAAAATTAAACTATCATAAAATAAAAATTTTAAAAAGTTAGAAAAGGTTATATTATATTATCAAAAAGTTAGATTTTTTGTTTTCTAAAATATTTAATTTAAATTTTGTGTACTTGAACTAATAGAAATTTTATTTTCATTATAACCTACTCATTCGAGCATTACTTCACATAAAACTAACCCATTGCTATTTGACAAGAATTAATGGTTGATAGCAATCTCCATGACGACTCATTTCCGGATCAACATCTCATACTTAAGCAACACAACGAAAGTCATGTTATTTTTCCAGATAATTCAACATGGGGACCTCTTTCTTTTTCATTATGTTTACCATTTTAAGTGAAAATATTTTTTTATGATACAACCTGGCAAAGCTCTATTATTAAGCTTTCCTTCAATATAAAATAAACCCTCTAATTCTTAATTTCAAATCAACAGCATTAAAACATAGTTGAATTTGGTGAAAAGATCATAACTCTTTCCCTACTTGCTCAAACTAGATGATTTAAAATTCTTCTGAAAGATAAATTTCAATCAATAGTACCACATGCTAAAAAATACAAAGAAAAAAAGACCTTAACATTTTAGTCAGGTCCACTATTCTGTGTTTTCTTGGAATAAAACTTGATGATGTCAATCAGGAAATTCATAATATTTCGAAAATTCAACTGAAAGGTTTTGACTTTGTCCAAAAATTCTCTCACTTTATGCAGTTAATGTTTATTTTTTCAGAATTTTGCAAATTGATTTAGTATTTTTATGTCATTCTTATAAAAACACTGCCCAAATTTTTATGCTAAAAAAATTTGAATATCATTTCTCCTTCATTGCATATCCAAATCAAGCAAACTCTAAATCCAAATTTGTGTAGCATGTCATGAAGAATTCGATGTTTCTACTTTTGTCTCTAAATATATTTTGTATAGAAAGCTATAGCTAAGAAAAGTCTTAGTGTGTGTCAAAAAATGAAATTCTAAGTTTATTTTGGTACACATAAAAAGCTTTATTTTCAAGTAATTTTTTTTTGGAAATTCATCATTTAGGAGCTATTGTTTTGAAACTTCTGCTCAAGTCACCATAAAATCATCTTCATGCTTTCCACTACCAGAAAAATGCCATTTTGTGACCGCATGATCGGTCACTAATTTCAAAGGGCAGCGGTCATTGAATAAATCAGCGACCGCATTTGTGATCATTATAGGCGGTCAGAAAAACCCTAGTCACTAATCGGTTTTGTGACGAAAGCAGTCACTAATCAGTGACCGAATAAAATCAGTCACTAATTAGTGACCGCAAAAATCGGTCACTAATTAGTGACTGCCATTACTTCAGTCACTAAATATTGCCACAGTTCTCCATTATTAATCAGTGACCGAAAAACATGTGGTCACTAATTAGTGACCGATATGTCGGTCACTAATTAGTGACTGATTTCGGCGGTCACTGATTAGTGACCGATTGCGGCGGTCATTGATTATTTTAGTGACCCTTCTTGTAACAAAATTAGATACACATTTAGTGACCGGGCATGCGGTAAGTAATCAATAACCATAATTTTTCCGTCACTAGTTAGTCACTATTTAGTGACCCCCATTAAACCTTATATCCTAACTGCGTGCAGGGTCACAATTGGGTCACTAATTTTGTGACCTACTAGTAACCCATTGTGAGGGTCATTGATGCTATAATTGCTGTAATGCATATATATCATTTCAATTCCCATAATGCATTATAAAAAATTCCTGTAATACATTTGTATCATCTCAATTGTTATTCACCAATAGTATACATAAAAAGTAATGAAACATTATCGTACAATTAGTTTGAAATGTCAAAATCTTTAATAATACAATTTGATAACTATTTTGGAACATAAAAAATGAAATAAGAATGTAAAGTATTAAAACATAACAAAGTTAAACTGTAACTTCACTGCTTGTTGCCTTCTCCAGTGCTCTGATTTTGGGTTGATGAACCACCTTGCATTGTATTGAACTTTTCCATCATTGCAGCCATTGTAGCCATCATAGCCTCCTCTCTGGCCTTCATTGCCTCCTTTCCGGCCTTCAGTGTCTCTTCTGCTAATTTCTTGGCCTCCTAAAGCACTTGTGCTTCTCTTGATGCTGCTGCTTGTCTCTCCTTTGCAAGCATTTTAACAATTGCCTTTTGTAATTGATCCGAACTGACATATCCAGGAGGAGGTGCTGTAGAGATAAATTCAGATGAATTGCCAATAGAAGTAAGCTCTCTGCAATGATAGGTGTTCTCAAAATCATAAATTTGATTTTTGTAAGGCCCACCACAGATTGCAACCCATTTCTGCGCATCAAATGAGTTTTCTGGAGTAGGATTGCTGCCATATTGACTACAATATGAGTGGTTATACTTTTCCTAAAAATAAATCAATAACAAGTAATCACATTACCTGATAAGACTAGAATAGAAGAATTAAAAAAATAAATTTTTGTTAGAAAGACAACAGAATTGTACTTGTAACTCAGCTGCGATATTGTTGTAACTAGTCGGAACTATGCTTGTAACTGAACAGGTCTAAGCCATAAGCATCCATTGGTTCAGTTATAAGCAGGGTTCTGTTTATTTACAAGCAGATCTCAGTTCAGTTCTAAGCATATCTCCTTTCAGTTACATGTAAATATGTCTCTCTATTCAAACAAACTAGGACCAACTCTTAGAGGTAATGACTTGTTCAGTTACAAGCATAGTTTTGTACAGTTATAATGAGAGGCCCTTACAGTTACAAGCACATTAAAGTTCAGTTATGTGCATATATCTTTATTGATAAAAAAAGTTTAATCCCAGTCACACAAGCAACCATTGTTTCAGTTACAAGTAGGACTCTGTTCAGTTACAAGCAGATCACAGTTCAGTTACATGCAGATATGTCCCTCTATTCAACCAAACTAGGACCAACTCTTATAGGTAATGAGTTGTTCAGTTACAAGCATATTAAAGTTCAGTTATGTGCATATATCTTCATTGATAAAACGAAATTTAATCACAGTCACACAAGCAACCATTGTTTCAGTTACAAGCAAGATGCTATTTAGTTACAAGTAGGACTCTGTTTAGTTACAAGCAGATCTCAGTTCAGTTATATGTAGATATGTCCCTCTATTCGACCAAACTAGGACCAACTCTTAGAGGCAATGACTTGTTCAGTTATAAGCATAGCTTTGTACGGTTACAATGAGAGGCCCCTACAATTACAAGCACATTAAAGTTCAGTTATGTGCATATATCTTCATTGATAAAATGAAGTTTAATCCCCTCCACACAAGCAACAATTGTTTCAGTTACAAGCAGTATTCTATTCAGTTACAAGCAGATTTCAGCTCAATCTCATATAATAGGTATTAGAAGTTATTGGAAGCTTACTTGCCTAAACGAAGTATATAAGCCACATTCTAATTTAAGAAGTAAGCCACCTTCAAATTTAAGAATCACATGATATAATAGGTCTAGTGGAAAATCAAATGTTTTAAGCACTTTGTCTGGAATAGTAGCAGCATGAAGAACATATATCTACTGAAAATTATGGTAGTGAATTTTAATATATTGTGAATTTGGCATTAAAAGCTTACTCGAACCCTTTCCGACTTGTTGTCGACATAATCACCCTCTCCTTGTTTTTTCCAGTGAGTATGGTCATGGACCGCAACTTGGCTGACCCTCGTCCCGCCTTGTTCCTAATGTATTATTAATTCATTAAGTGAATAATTTATATAAATAAATGTAACTGAACTGTGACTATGATAAGAAATTTACCATTCTACTTTTGTGCTCGGCAAATGAAATGGAACCACCGGTGTGCTTTACAATTGATCCATCTTTCTCAGTCAATCTGTTCTCTCTGGCTTTTATGCACTTATTCTGATAGTTTGGTGCAGTCATCCAGCCATTATAGATTGCCTCCCAATCAGTGGCGAGCATATATTTAGGCACTGCTCTCATTAGATCCTTTGGGTCATCATTCCTAACTTGCTGGATTGCTGCTTTCTTTATTCTATGAATTGTGCTCTTATAATTTCTCTTGTGGGTTTGCTCCCATGAGTGTCGTATACCGGCATCATGGTGTGGCAACCACGTGTACATCTTTTATCAGAATTAGAATAGTTGTTTTAAATTGCAAATATGTAAATTACAGATTCTTGTTATGTAGAACAAATATTTGTTTGGATATATAGTATCACCTTAAATTTATTAAATAGGTTGTCATTCCTATCTTGAAGGACTTGCTCCCATGTTGCATGTGGCCCCAGATACCTCCTAAGAATGAACATTATTTGGCGAGTGACACCCTCAGGAATGAAGTTACCAAATGCAAATTGAATGAAGTTCAGTTGCAGCAATATGTAAATAAGTTATGACTAAATAATAAAATTAGACTAAGTTAGAAGCAAAGTTTACCCATCATGAAATAGTTGGATATGTTGACGGTCATCAATATGGGTAGGTTCAAAACTCGCAGATTCAGGCTGACTTGCATGTGTTGTGCTGGGAGGAGAAGGGTGGCCAGCATGCTCAACACCAGATCGAGAGGGCTGGGCCACAACTGCAGCGCTCGACAATGTATCCACTGTCCGCCTACAGACCTTTGACTCGTCTCGAATATGGAATTCATCAACTGTTTGGTCAAACGTCTAAGGCACCTGGTCAGTAGTGTGCTTGTCACCAAGTCCACACTCACCTCTACCATGCCTACCAAGTCCCCGGCCTCTACTAGAAAACATCCTACACATACAGCATGTATTGCCAGTGTAATTTTTTTCATAAATCCAAATTTTGATAGTTAACAGGACAAAGAATAGAGGTTACGTGATTGGTTTTGTCAGGTGAAATGGAGTAGTAGATAGTTGGACGAGTTAATACAACATATTGTGTGAGTTAATACTGAAGCATATTGTGTGAGTTAATACTGAAGAGTTCAACAAAATCACATGAACAGTTCAACAAACAAAAAAATAAACCTTGGACAGCTTGTCGAACTTGAAACAAAAACTAAGTATTGTAAACATATAAGGAAAATGGGCATGTACAGCAGTAGAATTTTTTTTCTAAATATTTTGAAAATGTTATTTAGTAGTTCGAACCAAAAGTCACTGGTCGCTAATCATCTCCCCCATCCCAACTACTATTTGAATCAAAATCTTCAAACTCAGGTTCAGATTCATCCGTATCTCCTTCTTCAAATTCCACTCCTTCTTGTGTAGTTGGCTGCGATTGGATGGGTCGAAGTTCCTTAACAGGTACCTCAATTGGTGCTGCACTATGATCTACTAAAATACCTGGAGAATCAAGTTCAACAGTAAGGACAATCTGAAATGGTGCTGGTACATGTTTTTCTTGAAATGGAGTATTAGGTATAGCAAGATCACGTTCCCTCTACCTTGCCAGAAGGGGCATCTGAATTCTGCTTCTTGATTTAACTTTACACACTGCATGCCAATCACACCTCCCCCTAGTGTTTCCAGGGAAACTTATGTAGTAGATTTGTTGGGCTTGTTGAGCCAATACAAATGGATCATTAGTGTTCAGCTTTCGGGTGTGATTGATTTCAACAAGCCCAAATCGCGGATTCAGTCTAAGATGGCTAGGGGACATATCAAACTAATGGAATTTGAATAAAACGACATGGTTTCCCATTCCAAAGTAGTCCAATTCCAGCACTTCTTCCAATAATCCGTAATAATCAACCTCATCCTCGCTTCATGAGCTCCCTAACACACAGACACCACTATTCAATGTGGATTTATGCCGCCCATAATCAAACATGTGAAATTTATACCCATTTACAATATAACAATTTTATGTTTTGACCAACTAACTAGGTCCTTGTGCTATGCAGCAAATGTTTTCATCAACCATATGCTGAGGATCTCTAACCTGCGAAGTTGTATTTACATAATTTTAGCTATCATGATATAGTTAGTGGCTAAAACTGTTACTTTGTTATACTTACATAATCCAGCAACCATCGGGGGAATTTGGAATCCTGTAATCTCCCCAAGTCCTCCTCCATAAGGCTTGGGTATAGCAATACATGTCTTCATCAAACTTGCTGGACAAATCCAAAAATCAATCATAATAAGTTAGAACTGTTTCTGAGGTGATCATAAACTGCATATTATGAGAACTCACATGGCAAAAGGAACAACTTCTTCACAATTTAGGAGCACATATCTGTGTGCCGCCCAATATTCTACGTCGTTATGGAAATGTCGCCGATTTCTTTGAGTCCCAAGAGGTCTACCTGGATGACGAAAAACTGAAAGCTCCCCACGCAACTGCACTTCCCTACCATCGTCATTTCTAGGCACTTGATTTAATCTAGTGTGTGTATTGGAGTCAAAGTATAAAGAGCAAAATGTTGCCACTTCCTCAATAATGTATGCCTCCACAATAGAAGCTTTCACATGGGCACGATTTTTCACCTTTTGTTTTAAACGGTGTAAAAACCTGTGAAAATATAGAGACTATATTGATTTGGTTTGCGTAATAATCGACCAATGCATAAATGCAAAACTGTACATTGTCGGATATGGTAACTTAGTATTATACCTTTCAAATGGATACATTCAATGATACTGTACTGGCCCGCCCACTTTTGCTTCATAGGCCAAGTGGATGGGAAGATGCTCCATTACATTGAAGAATGCGGTAGGAAGATTTTCTCTAATTTACAGATTATCTCCACAATATTATTTTCTAGGAGCTACATGTGTTTTACATGCAAAACAGTTGAGCATATGTCTCTAAAGAAAACGCTCAGCTCTGATATGGCTTCCCACACCAGTTTAAGTAAGAGGTCATGGAAAATAATTGGAAGTAACCTCTGCATGAACAAGTGGCAATCATGACTCTTCATTGCATAGAACTTCCACTCCTTTTCGTTCACACACCGGCCAATATTTGAAGCATAGCCATGAGGAAGTTTCAGGCCTTTCGTCCATTTGCACACCTTTTTCACTTGTTCGGCACTTAGTGTGTAGGTTGCTTTGAGTTTCACTAGTTGTCCTCTATTATTCTGAAACATATGTAGTTCAGGTCGATCACAGTACAACTCTATGTCTTTCCTTACATCCCCATTGTCCTTCGACCTTCCTTTCACATCTAACGAAGTGTTGAACACATTTTCGAAGACATTTCTTTCAATATGCATCACATCCAAGTTATGGCGAATAAGATTTGTGGTCCAATAAGGCAACTCCCAAAATATGCTTCTTTTAACCCAATTACGTGCATCACCATATGTAGGCAAATCTTTAGGATTCCCATCTTCATCGTAGCTTTGTGAAGGCAATACAAATAGTCTCCCCTTGATTTCTGTTCTTGATAAACGTGGAGGAGGATTGTCTTTTTCACGTTGACCTCAGATAAACTGTCGACTTTGTGCTCGATATGCGTGATTGGAAGGCAAGAATTGATGGTGACAATCAAACTATGAGTGCTTCCATCTATTGATTAGACAGAAAGCCTTTGTACGCTCCATGCAATATGGACATGACAATCTACCATGAGTGCTCCAGTAAAATACCATGCTGTAGGCGGGGAAGTCATTAATTGTCCACATATGGGCTGCCCACATAATGAAATTTTGTTTATTGAATACATCATACGTCTTGACTCCTTCATGCCATAATAGCTGTAATTCATCAATAAGAGACCGTAAAAACACATTCAACTTTTTTCCAGGAGATTTTGGATCCGGAATAACCATATTTAAGAAAATATATGGTTCCTCCATTGCCATGCCCGGGAGAAGATTGTATACGACCAGCATTACTGGCCAACAAGAATAAGGAATGGCATTGTTGTTGAATGGAGTAAATCCATCTGTACACATTCCTAGGCGAACATTGTGTGGCTCAGATGCAAATTGAGGATGAGTACAATCAAAATGTTTCCACGCTTCAGTATGCGCAGGGTGTGCCATGCTAACATCTTCACATGGATTATGGAAGTGCCATGTCATCTCCTTGGATGTAATCTTTGACATATAAAGCCTTTGAAGTCTTGGGATGAGAGGTAGGTAGTGCAAAACGTTGAATGGCACATCTATTCTAGAGCCTACATTTCGTGGCTTTTATCTCTCATGACCGCACATCGTGCACTTTGTCTTGTGCATGTCTTCTTTGTAATATAACATGCAATTTCTCTGACAAACATCGATCTTCTGATAACCCAACCCAAGTTTGGCCACCATCTTCTTTGAATTGTACAGGTTACTTGGGAACACTACATCTTCTAGCATCGTGCTTCTCATCAATGTTATGATGCGATCCATACATGGTTTGGATAGGTTGAAATTGGACTTAATATTCAACATCTGCAACACTACGGACAATCTTGTCTGTTTCGCGCAACCTTCCCACAAAGGTTCCTTAGCATCTTTTAACAATTTATAGAACTTCTCAGCTTCCGAGTTAGGTGGTTGTCCTCTGTCCGTTGGATGCTCATCCCTAGGAAATGACCAATCAAAATTCGGTCTTACAGCATCCAAGATCATGTCTCTCATCCCAAAGTTGTCATCATTCCTGGATGTAGATGTTTCACCAACTAGACGTAGGCAAAATAGCTCCCCATGAATGTCCTAGGTAGTGTAGCCTTTCTCAAAACCATAATGTACAAGGTGATAGTGTACAGTTTTCACGGTCATTGAATTTTTGATTGCGACACTTTAAACATGGGCATTTTATACAAGTATTATTCACAGTCTTTGTATGGGAATATGCGAATTCTAGAAATTGTCCTACCCCCTTAACAAACTCGTCCCTTAGAAACCCATTTCCATCTAAGTGCCAGTACATCCAATCCCTATTGGAAGTCATATTCTGCGAAGGGCTTATTTTGGGAGAAGAATAGGTAACAAAATTATTGAATTTCAATGTTATCTAACATTCCATTCCCATAACCATGAGCGAGTTATACTATTTGTACGGCAAATAGCCATACAGATGCGACAGCAAGTAAACTAGAGAAACTAAGAAATAATGCACACATTCTATATATTAAACTACCTAATATAACCTCGTATAGAATAAACTCCCACGCCAAGGTAATATGGGAGGATCAAAAATGGGTTTGATGAAATAATGCAGAAACTGAGGATAAAAAACACTTACAAATATATTTTGCAACGCCATGGGCAGGAATGCAGTTGCGAGGAGGAACGCAGAATAGTGGACCACAGTCGCACCCTGTAGGAATCAAGGCACCCGTCGTGTGGGTCGTCTCTCTCTCTCTCTTGTGCTCTCTCTCTCGCTCTATTTGTGTGTTATCGTAATATAGGTCAGCGCGTATGAGACAAACTTGCGATGGGGGAACTGAATTTTGGAATGTTTTAAACTTACCTGCCTTATGATGCGCAAATTTTAGGTGAGGGGTGCCCCTGTCAAGTAGGGGTGTTCAACAAATCGAATCAACTTGATTAGACCTCATAAACCGAACCACACCGTAAAGTGTGATTTGGTTTGAATTTGATGTTTGGACAAACCGTACCAAATTGTATAGTTTATATATGTACAAAATTAAAAATCCTATCTTTATATATATAGTATATTTCTATTGTTTGACTGTATATTTCTTCTTCTTCTTATCTTTTATATTCACATGGATTATAATAATTGATTATTTTTCTTTTTTAGAGTATAATTTCTATTAGTAATAGTGAAATTCTGTAACATGGTATAAATATATTTATTATAAAATGTATAACTATTATAGTTAATTAATAAATAATGAATTTATTAAGTTAAACACGTTGGGGACAGAATGGATGACTAATTTTGTATTAGTTCTCTGTTAAATTTTTTGATAAAATTAGTGATTTTATTTTGAAAATCACAAACCATGGTTTGAAACCGAACCAAACTGTAAATCGTGGTTCGGTTTGATTTATAAAAATTTTAAACCGCAAAATATGATTTAGTTTGAATTTGAGCATTAAACTGAACCAAATCGAACCATGTATACTCTATATATATGGGGTCGTTCGGTAGGTTAGATAGGATAAAGCAAGATCGGACAAGTTTTGGATAAAGTATCTTGACCGCATAGTGATTTGGTTAATTATCTTATTTGACAAAAATGGCAGAAGTAACGGTTAGCGGTGGTAGTGAGAATAGTATTGTCCAGATAAGTTGAGTGGGGGTCAGATAATATTATCTTAGACCGCATAAACCGAACCAAACTGTAGAGTGTGGTTTGGTTTTTGGTTCGGTTTGAATTTGATATTTGGACAAACCGTATAAACCGAACCAAACCATGTAGTTTATATATATACAAAATTAAAAATCTTATCTTTATATATATACATATATAAGGTTTTTTTATTATTTGATTGTATATTTTTCTTTTTGTTATATTTTATATTTATATTTATTTTAATAATTGATTATTTTTCTTTTTTATAGTATAATTTTCATTAATAATAGTGAAATTTTGTAAAATGATATAAATATATTTATTATAAAATATAACTACTATAGTTGATTAATAAATAATAAATTGATTAAGTTAAACATGTTGGGGAAAAAAATAGATGACCAATCTCTCTCCTACCCGAACTTGATCCGACCTTCTTTTATCCTATCTACTGAACATGGAGAAGGGTGGATAAACTGTCTTTATCCGCCCTTATCCGGGCTACCGAACAAGCCATTTTTTGTATTAGTGTGACTGAATGTACTCTATAAATATATTTGTTGGATAGTATATGATTGCTATAATCAATTGACATAGACAATGAACTTATAACTGAAGTCATGCTTGTAACTGAACTAATGTATGCTTGTAACATACAGGAATTCTACCTGTAACTGACCTCCCGGCCATTTTGGTGCTAGGAAGTCATGCTTGTAACTGAACTGTTATATGCTTGTAACTTACTAACCTATGCTTGTAACATACAGGAAATCTGCCTGTAACTGACCTCCCAGCCATTTTGGTGTCAGAAGTCATGCTTGTAACTGAACTGATATGTGCTTGTAACTAAACTGACTTATACTTGTAACATACAAGAATTCTACCTGTAATTGACCTCCCGGTCATTTTGGTGCCAAGAAGTCATGCTTGTAACTGAACTGCTATATGCTTGTAACTTACTAACCTATGCTTGTAACATATAGGAAATCTGCCTGTAACTGACCTCCCAGCCATTTTGGTGCCAGGAAGTCATGCTTGTAACTGAACTGATATGTGCTTGTAACTGAACTGACTTATGCTTGTAACATATAGGAATTCTGCCTGTAATTGACCTCCCGGCCATTTTGGTGCCAGGAAGTCATGCTTGTAACTGAACTAATATATGCTTGTAACTGAACTGACTTATGCTTATAACATACAGGAATTCTGTCTGTAACTGACTTCCTGGCCATTTTGGTGCCAATAAGTCATGCTTGTAATTGAACTGATATATGCTTGTAACTGAACTGACATATGCTTGTAACTTACTGACCTATGCTTGTAACATACAGGAAATCTACCTCTAACGGAACCAAATGGAGCTTGTTGCCTATAACGGAACTATTCCTTTGACTTTTTAAATGTTCTGCCGTACTAATGATTACGCGCCTCCTCCTTTTCCCCATGCACACTCTCTCTGTACATCCCATAAATGCTACAGTGACTGAATGATATGATTACTACTCTGAGCACCCCAAGCGACGAAGAAAACTAGGCGATGACACGAGCACTGCCAAACCCTTCTCATACCATCGTCCGAGCACTGCCGGAACGATAACCCACAACCCACCACACCGTCAACCACGAAAGAGCAACCACCAAGGAAGCTTGTAAGCTCTCTTTTCCTCCCCTCGTCTCTGTTTTCTACCCTAATTTAGCTTCTCGCTGTCTGTAAGTATTTTGCACCGACCATGTTATTGGCTCTGTTCTGTATATTTTGCTTTCCATTGGTTGAGCATTAACAAAACTGATGATAAAGTGCATAGTTTATATAATATTTGGCCAATATCATATGTTTTCACCAACTGTGGGTTGCGAGCAATCTTAGGAAATCTATCCTTTTTGTGTGAGTTTATAAGCATGTGCTGTGTGTTAACTATCCATAACATGGTTCGTTATTATTCTGCTGATGTTGCTTATACAGAATGGTACGTAAAAGAGTTGCACAGAAAAGGGAACGGACAACTGCTGTTGCTGCTACTTCTGCGAGCAGCGTAGATGAAGCCCCAGTAAAGCATGGGGATACATGTGTTAGTGGTCTACATCTTTTCAAGTAATATTGTCCATCTTAAAATTCACAATATTGTACAAAATATGCAATTAACAAAGTATTATTGATTGCAGGCTAGAATTCATGGCTCAAAATGCACAAACTTACGGCTCGAGATTTGCATGGGGTCATCGAGCCATACTAAATGCATGGAATGAGCTGCCCTCCTTAGAGAATGAGAGGTATGGTGAAGTTGCCAGAAGAAGGCGGTAAGCCTTCAAGTACAAATATCAGTCTAAGAGTGATGCAAAGCCTCATGATGTAAGTGTTAAGTTACAAGCATATGTATGTTAAACTATAATAACGATTATGTTAATGGTAAATTTTCAAGCAACCACCTGCAATCTTATTACTATAGACATGTCAAACAAATTACATACAAAAATACCAAATTACAAGCACTGAATTCTTAATTTGGCATTATCGTGGAAATAGGCTGCTGTCCTGTCAAGGTGTTCTCCAACAAAATTTCAGAAGTTAGTTGCCCAACTAACCGAAGAGTAGAGGCAGCATGTTCGAGAGATGGATTTTGCGGGTTTGTTGGAGATTAAATGTAAACTGTTGGCCCTGGACATCTGTGTGGATCTGGTCAACAATTTTGATTGTTATGCAAGAGCAGTGGTTCTCCGGGACAATAGGGCTGAGGTCACAGCTGCGGTCGTTGGCACAGTACTTGGCATACCTTCGTCTGGCACGTCCATAGCTCTGGATGACAAGAAGGGCAAGAAAGTGTCTGCAGAGGTGTAGGCACTTAAGGGTATAAGCCTAACCACTTTGGAAGTAAATATTAGGTTAGGCACTGTGGATATAATGTTCAGAAGATTATTCATCTTGTACGCCCTGACCGTGCTCCTCTGCCCAACCTCCAAGAAGGCCCTTAGTACTAGACTCCTAGATGTTGTAGCAGACATCAGCAATCCATCATAGTATAACTGGGGTCAACTAGTTTTGAATTTACTGGTGGCTGAGATCCAAGAGTTTAAGGCGAAGGGGGGCGGGATCAAAGAAATAACTCGGTGGTTGTACATTCTTCTTAATGTTAAGCTGTGTTTTGTTGTCATACTTTGGACTTGCATATTATTACTTGAAATTTACAACTGACAGTTTTATTATTTTGAATTTACTAGCTTTTTTCCATTGCCTTTGACGAGGCAATGGAAAAACAAACAAATTCAAAGGTGCATTCAAATTGAGAGGAGAGGCAAAGAGGTACTGTAAAGTATCTGTTAAGTTACAACCACTCATATTATTTCTTTCAAACATTATATATGTAAACTTTCAAGCGTGTGTATGTGAAGTTACAAGCGTGTTGTTTTCAATGTATTTCTATAAAGGTTGATTTATTTAACATATTGACATACATTTCAGGGCGTTATCCCCCCAGAAAGTGCCGGCCAGGATCCGGACATTGCTGCTAGCATGCTGCAGCATGAAGTAAACACTAAACACTAACTGCCACATCACTAAGGCTTATTTTTTATAGATTTAACTTTAACTTTGTTTCAGCTCACAAGGAATATCTATAAAGAAGTAATGTCAACAGTATACAAGAAATTAAAACTTGTTGACATTGAATTGATGGCTGCGGCTGCAACACCCTCAAAGTCCCCCGATAGAGCACAGCAGGAAGAAGCTGAGGAGGAACAAAATCAAACCCAGGGGGCACCTGTTGCTGCATCCCCGGCATCTCAGCAACAAGCTGGGGAACCTACTGCTGCATCCCCGGCATCTCAGCAATAAGCTGACGAGCTGGAGAAAACCAAAAGGGCACCTCAGAAAGAAAAACAACCTGAGGAAGTCCCTGTTGGTAAAGTAGATGAGGATGTTCCTCCCTGCCAAACAAGAACATATGCTAGGAAAAAACCATCGGCGGCCTCGTCTAAAAACCAAAATAACTTTGCCCTTAATGCCCTGTTTTCATATTGCGCCCGCAAATCACCGTCTGATGAAGACATGTATCTTAAAATTAATTTGCTAGTTCAATCTAATTTATATATTTCTATGACAATATGATTCACATACATTCTGTTTATATGAAAGGGTGCTTGTTAGTATGCTCGGAGTCTACTTGTCACAATCAGACCTGCACACTCTCTACAATAGATAGTGGGTATCCAATATAGTATGTATTACTTACTTTTCATAGCATTATTTAATATTCAGTTCCATTGTTTAATGTTGAGCTACCCAAATTAGGTTGTCATATTTACTGCAACACTATGGAATCACCAACAATTAGAACAAAATGGTGTTGTAACTTGACATTTTCTTAAACCCCTCTTTATGGCGAGAATTTTTATACTTTACTTGTAGTCAGTAGTTTCAATATAATCTAATGAGTGGATAACAATTTTTTTTCCATGTAGGATAATGTAATTGTACATTTCGAGAGAGACTATGAAGACACCACTTTTGTAGAAAGTGTCTTCAATCAAATTGTAATAGGATATGACATCTTCAGTTGCAATTGGGTAAGTTTAATTATGGTTGTTATAATATACGCTTACTTACAAGTATATTACTGTTTAGTTACTTTCATATCTCTGTACAGTTACTGAAATTTTATAATTATTCTAGGTTTTTGCTCCTTGCCTCTACAAGGAGCATTGGAGCTGTTACGCGCTGTCCCCTGCAAGCAGAACACTATATGTGTTAAATTCCATGAAGATGAATGAAGCAAGCCCAAAGCATCAACTTGACCAGTTCACGGTATCATGTCATTAGCACCATATTCATAGATTTCACTACACTATCTTCTCCACCATCCGAATGATATGTATGTCTCTTTTTGCCTAGGTGATGAAATTTCACGAGCTCCTGCAAGAATTTGGCCACAGATCCCCAGAAGACAACCAAGTCAACCTAGAATATGTCAATCTCCCTCTGCAATCAAACAGGTGAGCATAGAATTAAATTAATTGGAACATATAATGTCTCACCATATTTTTCATGTTTAATATGTGGATGCAGTTCTGATTGCAGGGTGTATGTACTGAGATACATGCAGACTTGGGGTAATGCACCCATGCCTAAGTATTCTCCCGTAAGTGACTGATCACAACAACACTACTATGATGATTTGCCCAAGATAGTGCATTCAATTTTAATATGATACGTTTCTATAGGCTATGGTACGAGAGTTCAAAAAATAATATGTATATGATTGGGTGACACACCCCAGAAATGAATACCGGGAGAAAGTACTCAAGGATGCTGGGGTCTAGGACAAACTGGGTTGAGTTGAGCTTCACATGGCCCATCATGGGAAAATAAGAGACTATAACAGTTTCTGGTGGACATGCAACAAGAAGAACTTTTAATGCCTTGCAATTCTTTTGTGTAATTACTCATATGACATAGATGAATGAAAACAATTACTGATTACTGGTTAAGTTTATACATACTTTATAGATCCAGGAAAACAATTGTACAGATATTCTTTATTGGTTATTGTATAAATCTATATTTCTCGCATACTTTTTCAAGCATTATTGAATACATTGAGAGAGTTATGCTTTGAACTGAATGGAGATGTGCGTGTAATGGAATGGATCTCTACTTGTAACTATACAAGTCTGTGGTTGTAACAGAATATCATATTTTCACTTCCGATAAATTTGCTGAACAGCCCTTGTATGTTGCTTGTAAGTAAACATGGCTATGCTTTTAACTGAACGTGTCTTTGCTTCTAACTGTACTAGTATCTATTTGTAACTAAATGAGTCTTTGCTTGTACGTATGAAGGTTTCTGTTTGAAACTATACAACCTCTGCTTGTAACTGAACGGGCCTTTGCTTGTAACTATACAAGTCTCTGCTTGTAACTGAACAAGTATTGCTTGTAATTGTAAAAAACTCTATTTGCAACTATATAGACATCTACCCATAACTGAATGAGTTTAGCTTGTAACTGTACTGGTCTCTGCCTGTAACTAAATGAGTCTTTGCTTGTAACTATGAAGGCTACTATTTGAAACTATACAACCTCTACTTGTAACTGAACGGGTCTTTGCTTGTAACTATACAGGTCTCTACATGTAACTGAACGAGTATTGCTTGTAACTGTAAAAAATTTTGCTTGCAACTATACAGGTCTCTGCTCATAACTGAACAAGTTTGGTTTGTAATTGTACTGTTCTCTGCTTCTAACTGAATGAGTCTTTACTTGTAACTATGAATGTTTCTATTTGAAACTATACAACCTCTGCTTGTAACTGAACGGGTCTTTGCTTGTAACTACATAGGTCTCTGCTTGTAACTGAACGAGTATTGCTTGTAACTGTTAAAAATTTTACTTGCAACTATACAAGTATCTACCCGTAACTGAACAAGTTTGGCTTGTAACTGTACTGGTATCTGCCTGTAACTGAATGAGTCTTTGCTTGTAACTATGATGGTTCCTGTTTGAAACTATACAACCTCTGCTTGTAACTGAATGAGTCTTTGCTTGTAACCATTCAAGTCTCTACTTGTAACTGAACGAGTATTGCTTGCAACTGTAAAAAATTCTGCTTGCAACTATACATGTCTCTACCCGTAACTGAACGAGTTTGGCTTGTAACTGTACTGGTATCTACCTGTAACTTAATGAGTCTTTGCTTGTAACTATGACGGTTCCTATTTGAAACTATACAACTTCTACTTGTAACTGAATGGGTCTTTGCTTGTAATTATACAAGTCTCTGCTTGTAACTGAACAAGTATTGCTTGTAACTGTAAAAAAACTTTGCTTGCAATTATAAAGGTCTCTACTCGTAACTGAACGAGTTTTGCTTATAACTGTACTGGTCTCTACCTGTAACTGAATGAGTCTTTGCTTGTAACTCTGAAGATTCCTGTTTGAAACTATACAACTTCTGCTTGTGACTGAACGGGACTCTGCTTGTAACTGAACAAGTATTGCTTGTAACTGTAAAAAACTCTACTTGCAACTATTCAGTTATCTGCCCGTAACTGAACGAGTTTTGCTTGTAACTGTACTGGTATTTGCCTGTAATTGAACGAGTCTTTGCTTGTAACTATGAAGGTTCCTGTTTGAAACTATACAACCTCTACTTATTACTGAAAGGCTCTTTGCTTGTAAGTATATAGGTCTCTACTTGTAACTGAACAAGTATTCTTGTAACTATAAAAAACTCTGCTTGCAACTATATAGGTTTTTGCCCATAACTGAACGAGTTTTGTTTGTAACTATATAGGTCTCTGCTTGTAACTGAACAAGTGTATGCTTGTAACTGTAAAAAACTCTTCTTGCAACTATACAGACTCTGCCCATAATTGAACGAGTTTTGCATGTAACTGTACTGGTCTCTGCTTATAACCGAGTGAGTATATATGCTTATAACTATAAAGGTTTCTGCTTGCAACTCTATACATTCCTACGTGTTATGAAACAACAATTTGCTTGTAATCTAATAAGTCTGTTTTTGTAACTCAATGAAACTCTGCTCATAATTGAACTAGTCAACCACTTAATTCCATAAATGGAGGTATGCTTGTAACTGAACAGATATATGCTCATAACTAGATTTTTCCCAGTTGGTGAGCTAAATATTTAATTACAAACAAAATTTATTACTGACCAAATTGTAACCGATAAAGGGGTCACAAATTAGTGACCGTAGTAAAAGGATCATTTCCTTTAAGTAGTGACCCTATAGTAACTGCCTAAAGGAGGTCATTAATTAATGACCCTTTTTTGTAACCGCCAAATTCAAGGTCAGTAGTTAGTGACTCATTTGTAATCGTCGTAATGGGGGTCACTAATCAGTGACCGACAATAAAGGCCCACCCCCCAAATTTGTGACCCTCTTTGTGACCCACCATGAGAGGGTCACTAATTAGTGACTCATTTTGTAACCGCCTCATATTCGGTCACTAATTACTGACCCTTTTGTAACTTATCGCGTAACAGTAGCTAATTTTGTGACTAATTTTTGACCATAGTGACTGCGGTCACAAATCGGTTACTATTTTTTCCCAATTAACTTAGCCTTAGTCGGTCACTACTAGGTCACTAATCGGTCACTAATTAGTGAGCCATTAATGCGGTCACTAATTTGCGGTTACTAATAGCGTTTTTACTGGTAGTGTTTCATATCCCACTTTTTCAAAAATTAATTTCAGCCCCAACACTCTACAGAATTTGCAAAATGACCCCAATCAGTTTTAGCTTCATTTAATAGGTCCCTAACTGAGACTTCTTTCCAAATAAGTTCTTCGGGTTTCAGTTTCACTTTATATTCTCGATTAATTGTCATTTTCCAATTGAACTCTCCCATAGTTGCACTTCCATTAACTGATATTTCTTTCAATTTGGTTGCACTTACACTTCAACTAACCATTGTTTCTTAATTAAATTTTAATCCAAGTTTGATTTCATTAATTAAATGTTAATCGTACATTTTTCAGACCCTAATCATACCTTAATTTGAGCTCATTTGTTAAAGCAATGTCTATTTATTCAATTAGAATGGCTTGTAATTTCTTGGTGAGTGACTAACAATCCACCTTCTTAGTATGACAATTACTTAAAATAAATTTTTAAATTTTGCTAAAAAATTTATATTTAGCTTTATGTTTCTATATTTTTCTTTAATTTTGTGGATATTTTAAATTAAAATATACTATAAAATTATTTAAAAAAGAAAATTTGATTAAAATTATTGAAAAGAGAGAATCATGATGTAAAAAAATATGAAAATATTTGATATTAACATGCAATATGTAGAATCAGATGAGGAAGTATTTCAGAATTGAAATTGAACTTGTGTTCCTTTCTCCCCTCATTTTTTGTTTTCCCTCCTTGTTGCTCTCTCTCTCTCTCTCTCTCTACCGAAATGGGAATCTTTTTTGTCCAAAATTTCATTTCCCTCTTTGGTTTTCCCCTTCTCTCTTTTTCACTATAAGAAAATCAACGATTAATCATAATTTTTAAATCACGATTATAATAACCACGGTAAATCCAATTTAAAAAATAAAATTTTTCATGCATAGAAGTCTGTGACTTTGACACCATGGCCAAATATTTTTGGACAACGCCACAATTTTTTTATTTTTTTTTATCTCCCTCCAATTTAAGCATTAAAATTTAATTATAAAAATATAATTCCATTATGTTTCGAATAATTTTACATTGCAGTGATAGTTTTGACAATTCTTTATTTTATGAGTTACAATTCTTTTTTTATGAGTTGTTGTTTATCTTGATAAAATTTACACAAAATTATTTATTTAAAATAATACGTTTAATTCAATTATAAATTTAAATTTTTATGATTATTTAAATATTAATAAAATAGAATTTAAAATTATTTATTAATTTTAATTTTACAGTACAAATAATCTTTACATAAACACATATTTATAAGGATAGGTTTGAGATCATTTTAATCACTCGATGTCTTCCCGCTCTAGAATGAAAGAAACCTCACCGATCCAACAAATGAGAATACCATCCTGTGGTTCCTCTTGTCCAGAAATGGCTCAAAATTGGTCTCTACTCATTGTTTGTACTTTCCGGCGGATCAGTTGCCACACTCTTGAGTTTGCACTTTGAGAAAGGCGGCAAGAGCAAATGGCTAGCTTCCCTTGTTCAATTTGTGGGCTTTGTGATCCTCCTCCCCTTTCTTCTCATCTCACCCAAAAGACCTTTGACAGAAGAAGGATACCAACGTCCAAACAAGCCCTCTGCTCTTCTTCTTACATCCATCTATCTCGCATTTGGAGTGTTCCAAGCAGGAGGTGGCTTGTTGTCTATAGTGGGAGTCAAATACCTTCCTGCCTCCACATATTCCCTCGTCTCCACAAGCCAATTGGCCTTCACCGCCCTCTTCTCTTTCTTCATCAACGCACAGAAGCTCACTCCTTTCAAAATCAATTCTCTGGTTGTCCTCCCTATCTCCTCCGTTCTCCTTGTTGTCAACACCAGCTCTTCAGGATCTTCAGTCCCCAAAGGAAAGTACACACTCGGTTTCTTGTGCACTGTCGCAGCATCAGCAAGTGCTGCCTTGGCGGTCACTTTGGCACAGCTATTCTACCGAAAGGTGCTAAAAAAAGCTACATTTGAAGTAATAATTAAATTGATAATCCCCCAGTCGCTAGAAGCAAGCTGTGCCATGGTGTTAGGGCTTTTCGCAAGCGGGGAATGGAAGGGGCTGAGGAAGGAGATGGATGACTATGAGTCGGGAAAAGTGTCATACGTAATGACACTAGTGTGGACAGCCATTGTTGGCAGCTCACTTCGTTTGGGGCCGTAGGCCTAATCTTCAATGTGTCCTCCCTCTTCAGCAATGCGATTGGTACTCTAACCCTACCCATAGTCCCTGTAGGTGCTGCTATTTTCTTGCATGACAAGATGAATGGAATTAAGGTGATGTCCCTGCTTCTGGCCATCTGGGGTTTTGTTTCGTATATGTACCAACATTACCTAGGATTTCAAGAGCGGAATGAAACAGCTTCTGTACGTAGCTCCTGAGGATTCCTCCAATGAGAGCTGCTAGCCAGCCAGTCATAGTTCTTTTCTGCGGCTACCTCTAAGCCTAGTAGATATTATTTCATTTATATATAAAAAAAAATATAAAGTTGTGATGTTCATGCTCTGTGATACTGCATTGCCCCAAGCTTATCCTGCCATAGTTATTTCCATTGTTTTGCAATAGAAACATCTTATGTATAAGCAAATAGAGTTCGTTGATGCAACACAATCAAGAAAACATAAGCAAACCCATTATGACTTCGAAGCCAAAAATCTCCAAAGGTGACCAAGCATTTTGATAATTACTTCGACAACTTTTTCCGTTTCTTATTCCTTTTTCTTTATTTTTCTCGTTAGTATTTAAAAAAGAAACAAGTTTAGGTCCAAATACAAACAGTCTAAAGAATTTGGTCTCTTAAGCAAAAGCTAGAGTATAATATTTAATAGAACAAAAAATCATTTTATCCCCCTTAACTTCTTTTTCTGTCTTGTTTACCCCTGAATTATATAATACATCATTTAGCCACCTAGATACTAACTTCATTAACCTGTTATGATGTTCACCTCTTGAATTTTCAAATCTTAAATATGGAATTTTTAAATATTATTATTAAAATACTTAATTGTTAAAATTTTAAAAATTTAATTTAATATGTTGTAATTAATAATAAATATTATTAAATGTATTTAGTTTTAAACATTAAATTAAAATATGGCTAAATTTTACAAAATTAATTAAGATTATTTGTAAAACTTAACTAAATAAAAACTTGCTAGTTATGAATAAATAATTTGAATTTAATAAAAAATATTCACGGATCATTTTTAATCCTGACCATTTGAATTTTTTATTTGTTACATAATATAATAAAAAAATTTAAATTTGGTCATGCATATATAAGAATAAATACTACAATTAGAAAATGTTAAAATTGTTGTTATTGTAATTTGAATGATGAATAGGATTGATGCAAAACGTGAATAGCATTATTTTACCCTTTTATTTTTTGATATAATATTTTTTAATGGCAGATTAATGATAATAGTATATAAGGGCATAAATATTATGTATTGCATAGTTCAGGGATAAATAAAATATAGAAGAAAGTTCAAATTAGTAAAATGATTTGTGCTTTATTTAATGAGAAGGGAAACTAAGATGGAAGAACTTTAAAACCACTAAAAGTATAAAAGGCTTAAAATGTTTTACACTATGCTGCTTCAGAAAAATTCCATCAAATTGAAAAATGTCCTTGGATGGTGTTTTATTGGTTTTGGTTGGCTTACTGTGCTTTTCTCTAAATTTCTACTTGTCTACAATTAAACTTTTTTCTCTAAGTTTTCACTTTGAACCAGAATAAAATTAATATTGGATATTTTAATGTTCATGGGAGTGCATCATCTTGTGCAATTTTTGAACACAAATGCACATACCGTGACAAGTAATAATGGATAAAATACGATTCTCACAATATATAATCTCTAAATAACTTGTTAAATATTAAAATTAGAACAACTTAATGTTATTTGGATAAATCCTAAATTGTGAATGAGAAATTAATCAATAAACTAAAATATAATTAATTTGACACATACAACTAAAGATGAGATAACATTAATGAAATGAAAATTAGGGTTTCAACTGCCCTTAACATTCAATTAGATTTTAAATAAAAAATCCTGATTTCAAATAAGTTGAAATATTAATAAGAAGAGCTAAATTATTTATATTTTTCTTTCAAAATTAATATAAACACAAATAATTAAAAAAATTATTATATTTCTTTGAAAATCAACTATACCTTGATAAATTAATTCTAAATTGCAAATTAGAAATTAACCGATCAATTAAAATCTAATTAAATGAAAGTTAACTTTACACATAGAACTAGAGATGAGATAACATCATATGTAAAAGAAAATTAGGATTCCAATGTCCCTTAACATTCAATTGAATTTTAAACTAATCTCTCTCCATTTCAAATAAGTTGAAACATTTTGTCATGCCCCGACTCTGGACCTATGATTGTCACTAGGGTCCACCGACCCTAGTAAGTCTCAACAAACTAGACTAAACCCAAAAGTACAATACACCAAAAATAACAACATAACAATAACAGAATCTTGTCTGAGAGTACAATAAACCTACTCTAGAATATAATAAAGAACAGATACAAAAATTAGTGCCCGTACATCTATCAAATTTGCAGACGACCGCTCTGACCCTAGCACATTACCCGAGAACAGCAGCCCAAATTTGAAGAGTTTAAAAACTATGAGTCACGAAATTCAGTGGATACAGATGATACCTAATTTATACATGTTGAGAAATACATCACCCCACAAGTACAAAATTATACATATACAGTGATTAGTAAAACATATCAAACATACGCTTAAGGGCACCGCCAACCAAACATCAAATCAAATCACTGGACCCAAGCCTACTTACCACTAAATGCTATGGATCACCATACTCTAGTTGAGTTCTTGACATCGCAATCATCTCACACAACCCAGGCCAACTCACCACAATACGCTACGGATCACCGTACTCTAACTGAGTTCTTGCCATCCCCAAATCATATCATGGACTCAGGTCGACTCACTACTGGACATTACGGATCACCGTACTCTAACTGAGTTTTTGCCATCCCCAAATCACATCACATCACACGATACCACCCTCACATACAAGCCAAAAATATGTATATATACACATATACAGTTTACATCTCAAAAACCAATATCGCCTACCAATATAGATCACTGACAGTTCATAAAACACATAACACATATCCCAAGTATAACATATAATCAAAATACAATTTTCAAATCACATAATTATCATGTCAAAAAATTACAGTATGAAAACACAAGTATAAAGAAAGTATCATCACACGTAGTACAGAAACCAAGCCAATCAAGAAATCCCGACCACCTTCACCCGACTCATTGTTCTAAGTACAGCTCCCCAAGCGTATTTGTAACCAAAACCATACAAAACCATCACCATCACCAAGACCAACACAAGAAACTAGCTCGACAACCCAAAACGGGCTTAACTCCCATCCCAACATCATGGCACGCATCCCAAGGCACCACTACTCGTCATCGAGACCCACGCGACTCACAACTTTCAACACTTCGGCTCAACAACCCTCAACAATATAGAAATAATCTCTAAAATCCTCAAATCATAGTGAACCAGCCTCCAAAACCCTTAAACCGGCCTAACCCAGCCTAAAACTACCTCAAGCTCAACTAGATTGGACACGAAACCTTCAAAAATGGATTCAAAAGGCCCAAAAACCCTATGAACTGATCTAACCCTGCTAAGAAGACCTTGAATCAGCCTTGAACCAGACCAAAAATCCTAACCCTAAGCACCGACACACAAACGGAGCCCGATTCACCTTGAACCGACATCCAAAAATCACTAAACTGCACAGTTAACTAGGTTTCATCATGTTGAACTAGGAACCAATTCAACCTCCCCAAGAACTAGTCTAAAAATAATGAACTAGTCACCCAAAGGGCACTACATTGAACCGGCCACCCAAAATTTCTTGAACTCACTTGGTTTAATAGATCTTGTCCCCCTAAACCAAGAATCGGTCCAGCCCCCTAGAGAACCGGCCTAAAAAGCCCTGAACTGGTCGGTCCAACACTAAATCACCTCTGGCCGGTTCAGTCAACTCAAAACCCTAATCCTAATATTAAATTAATAAATCTCGGAATATCTAATTCCTGCTATCCCTAAACAATCCTTATCCTTGGTTTACATTATCCCTGAGATAACATATCCCCAATTGACCACTAGGTTGACTCACGGGTCAACCTAGTTGATTACTCAGTGGGTTGAGTCAACTCACGAGTTGACTCAGCCCTAAACCAACTCAGCGGGCCGTCCCACAGGCCACGGCCCAACAAGCTGACCCGACCTAGCCGGGCCTACCTGGCCCAAGGCAGGGACCCAGACCCTTTCTGGGTCCTGTCTTCTTCACCCAAGGACCTGGGCGTCCAACCCGGTTGTAGGCCGACTCCTGCAACCAAAAAACCAAAAAAAGAAACCCAAAATTTGAACAGAAACCAGAAAATACCTAGATAAAATCAAAGCAAAACTCTCCCCTGCACTCGATCGATCCCAAAGAAGCTTCTAATAGGAAGAAAAGCAGATTGAATCACCCAGAAAAAGCCCCGGAACCCCGTCGGCAACCCACGAACTCCTTTGAATGAAAAATCTCCAAAATCCTCCACATCCTCACTCGGAAACCCAAAATCAATTGAAGGCTTTGCTTCCTTAGACAAAAATGAGCTTCCTTGCTCAATTTAATCGTCCCAACCACCTTCAATCATCACGATATGGGCAAATTTCCGTTCGGCCTACTGTTCCTGACAAAACTTCTGTCAAACTACAGTTTAGTCCTCCCAACCCTGTTTCCTCTCAATTAGGTCCTTGGGAATATTTTCAATTAGCCCCACTGAAAAGTAATTCTTTCAAACAAGCCCATAAGTCCTAAAATCTTAAAATATGGGTCATTACACATTTAAACAAAACTACTTAATATATGTATGAGAAAATCAACTTTAACTAGATTTATTAATCCTAAATTGCAAATTAGAAATTGAACAATAAATTAAAATTTAAGTAAATGAAATTTAACTTGACACATAGAACTAGAGATGAGATAATATCAATGAAAGGAAAATCAGAATTCCAACTTCCCTTGACATTCGATTGAATTTTAAACTAACTTATCTTAATTTCAACTAAGTTGAAATATTGAACTGGAGAATTAAATTATTTATATTTTTCTTTCAAAATAATATAAAAACACCTAATTAAGAAAAAATTTACTATATTTCTATAAAAATCAACTTGAATTAGATTTATTAAGTAAAGACACAATCTTAACTATTAGGGTGAATATGTTTATTTTTATTCTACATGCAAATCAGTTTATTCATTCACGCAAATAATTTATTCCGAGGCAAGCCGTTAAATGGCTTAAGTCAATGAGAACTTATTTACAAAGATTAATAAAGAACCTGTTGATCACAAAAAATGGCACCGGTACCACATACCAATGTTCATCCACCCCTCTAAATGATCAGCATTTTTCCCCTTTCTGTTTTGAAATATTTCCATTTTAATGTTTAAATACAAGTAGAGTTCAGTTAATATATTATAAATCTTTTAAAAGATCATAATTTAACTTATGATATTTTCTTACTTTTTGTGTCTATTTATATATTTTAATATATATATATATGTATATATGTATGTACTTGTACGATTAAATAATTAGCAATGCAGTCCGTTTCACTGTCCTTTTCCCCCTAGAATTATTCCAATTTGCAAAGAAAACTTTTCCAATTCATTCAAATATATCATTCTCCCATCTCTTTCATTCCCCAGATGGTAAATATAAAATATAATTTTTAATTTTGATTATATATACACCATTATGAATAATTGGAATGGAGCACCATGGCAAAAGGATCTCTCTCTCTCTCAATTGGAATCTTTTTTCCCAAAATTTCATTTCCCTCCTCTTTCCGGTTTTGGTTTTCCTCTCCTTTCTTTTTCACTGCAAAAAAATCAATGATTAACCATAATTTTTTAACCACGACTATAATAACCGTGGTAAATCCAATTCAAAAAGTAAAATTTTCCACACACAGGAGTCTGTGGCTTTGACACCGTGGCCAAATGTTTTTTTGATAACGCTGCAATTTTTTTTTCTCCCTCCAATTCTAGCATTAAAATTCATATAATTAAAATTTAATTGTAAAAATGTCATTCCATTATGTTTCCAATAATTTCACGTTATGGTGATAGTTTTGAAAATTCTTTATTTTATTAGATTTTTGTTTATCTTGATAAAATTTACACAAAATTATTTATTTAAAATAATATATTCCTTCTTATAAATTTAAATTTTTATGATTATTTAATATTAATAAAATAGAATGTACAATTATTTATTGATTTTAATTTTACAGTACAAATAATCTTTATATAAACACATATTTATAAGAATAGGTTTGAGATCATTTTAATCCCACGATGTCTTCCCGCCCTACACTTAACTTGTCCACTTAACTTGTTCCTGCAAGTACGTCAATCGCACCGCCAATATCTCCTACGCAGGCCTCAACTACACCAACAACTGGAGACCGCAAGTAATGGCTGTTGGCAATGTTGCGGGCATATGCTTTTCTTGGTTCAGCATTGAAATCATTAGTTTAAGGTCAGAAACATCGACTAAGATTTCCTTTTTAATGTCATCCTAGTATGTCTTTTTTGCCCCGTAAGATATGAATTAACATGAGTTGATAAATAGAAGTGTTCACTCTGTTTTGCAGCTTAGTAGTCATGGTTCCAATTTAACTGAGGAAGAATTTGAGACTTACGCCATAACTGCTTAAAAAGAAGCCAAACTTTACCTGGGACAGCAAATCGATGGGAATGGGAGAGCAATTATGGGACAACTTGTCCATGTAAGTAGTTAATTTTCACATTGGTTAGAATCCAAGGAGCTAAGTGCATTACCATGGCTGTTATATTAAGCCACTAGTTATTAAGTCTTGAGAAAAGGAAAGAATTTTGGAATACTGGCTTTTCTTATTGACATTTCGATGTGAAATGAGAATAAAAACTTACTTTCTATAACTACCTTCATGCGCTTTCTCATGTCTTTGCTTGCTACATATAAATTACAGCCTTGCTTTTGAACATGTTAATCGTTGGCTCAAAAAGTCTAGTACTATAAGGCAACCTATCAACTAATATAATGGGTTGTATCACCTTCTTCATTAATATATCTACTTCGTATTTTTTTTTTTTAATTCCCTTTTGCATTATGTATTTGATTTCAATATCTAGTATAGGCAAGTTGTCTTTCTCCAACAACTTCTATGCTAGTTATGGAGGCTAGGCCAGACAAGAGTTTGAAAGATGTTGCTTTAAAGATTTGGCAAAACATTGCAGCAACAATTGCTATTATCTGTACATCTTCAGGCGATGGCTTGTTCCTATAGCTGTTGCATGTTGTTTCACTCTCCAGTACTGAAACGTAAGGTGTTAATTTCCATCTACAATGGTAGGTGTTTTCCTACTAACCAGTGGGGCCTGCTAATTTTAGGTATATTCAGGTACTTTGAACATTCTTCTGGTTCATTGCGAATACTCCAATTACCAATATGTGCAATCCCTTTGTGCACCTGGGATCCAAGAATAGGAGACTAAAATCAACGGTCGTTGGCAATGTTGCGACCAAATGCTTCTCTTGGTTCAGCATTCAGTTTGTTAATTTTAGGTAAGAAACATCTCCTACATGGAAAATCTTTACTGGGTTATTAATGTTGCCTAGTGCTTTTGTTTAGCCCCTAGCGGTGATATTAGATGAACGAAAAGAAATATAACTTACTTTTCTATGGTTCAAACCCATTCTTATAAGAGAATAATTGAAGGGTTTCAGGTGTTGATAAGTAGAAGGGTTCTGCTTCATGAAATAAGAAAAGAACATAAGAAGATAGTCAAGCCCGACTGGTCTAATGAAAAGAGAAGAGGAAGAGGCTAATTGAAAGTTCTGTTAAATTATTCATTTTAAATTATTTTCATTTATTTTAAAGTTCTGTTAAATTATTCTGTTAATTTTAGAAAATTGTTTTTAAAAGAGTTTCGGATTTTAGAACACTACAGCTAATGACAATATACGTTAGATTGATTTGCACCCTGTACGGGTTCTCATTTGGCATGGGTGATAATGCTAGACTTTCTGATTTTTGTTTATCAGCGTTAGAATAATTTGCATCTTGTACGAATCCTCATCTCGCAGGGGTGATGATGCTAGACTTTTGATTTCTATTTATTAGCATGACTAATATGTTGTCGTTCTGTTATTCGGGCAGACTAATATATTGCCATCCTATTATCTGAACAGACTGATATGTCGTCGTCCTGATTACTAGTTGATTATGTGTCGCTATCCTGTTTACCAGCTCACTGTATGTCGTCGTCCTCTTTACCGACTGACTGTGTGTCGCCACTTTGTTTACCGGCTGACTGTGTGCCACCGTTCTGTTTCCCAATATATGTTACGTTCTAAATTACGAACTCCCCAAGATTTTGATTTCTGATATATGAAAATAATTTGTTATATTAGAAGATTTATGATATTTGTAAATGATTTTATATAAAGAAAAGTCTTCCTGATTTCTGTAAATGATTTGTTAACTTGAAATGTTTCTAATATTTATAAATGATTTGTTATAAAATGAAGTTTTCGAAAACATAAAAGATTTGTTAAGTGACAAAATATTTTGTTATACATGTCCTTTATGCTTATAAATGCATATTATTATTCACTTGATCTATAGATTCGCTTTTATTTTTTTTTCTAGATTTAAAGCTTGATGCTCAGTAGGATTCTGTTACTTAAAAGAAGTCTCTTTATTTCTGTTATTTTTGTTCTTAGTTGAAAAAATTAGTTATTTTAGTTATGTCGTATTTGTATATTTGAATTTCATAGACAGTTCTATTTGACTATAAACAGATTCCTGTGGATACATTGACAGTTTAGTTGAGATTTTGGACATGATTTTATTTCTGATTGCATGTGAGACTTTGGTTCAAAAATATGCTTAGTTATATGTAGGACTTGAGGGGTTGGAATTTCTTCTAATTCTTGTGCCGGTCATGGCTCCATTATCTAGGTCGTGACAAGTTATTTATTTTCTTGTCTTAATTTTGCAAAAAAAAAAAAAAAGACTAAATTAGATCATTGATAGGATGGTGGGTTGGGAGGGGAGGCCAACCAGGAAAGGCATGCATGGAGGAAATGTTTACTGGGTTACTCTCGCTATGTAATTACTAAGAGTATATTTTTCAAAGATTAAGAATGTGTTTGTATTATTTAACAATTTAGTATATGAAATTATGTGTATTATGATTTTTAATTATTTTTCATGTTTGTTTGTGGCAAATGAGGATTGAAATGATAAATGTGTATTATAGGAATTAGTTTTTTTTTGTGGACAATGATTAATTTGTGGATTATAACAATTATGATTAGTGACATCTTAAAAAAGATTACAAAGAGGTCATAAAATTAATAACTTTTTTTATGACTCGTACATAAATAAGAAAAATTAATTTAATGGAATCACTAATTATTAATCACATATGGATCACTTATGTGCATTCATTTTTTATATGTAAAAACAGACATGAGTGATTTGTGACCAATTCAATAATCACAAATTAGTAACTCTAAATTACGATCACAAATTAGTGAACTCCCAAATTGCAGTCACAAATTAGTGATTTCATGAGAGTGAACACAAATTATTGATTGCATTTGTCACCCAGTGCCCCAAAAAAAAAAAAATTTAGTGGCTCTTTGAAAATATTAGTGACTCCAAATTAGGCGATCACTTAAAAGAATCAGTGACGAGCTTTTTTGTGATAAGCTTTATTAGTTACAAAAGCGGTCACTAATTTATTCAATAATTGTCTCTCTTCGTATTTAGCGATTGTTGTTATAGTTACTAAAAGCCTTTTTTTGTTTTTTTTTTTTTTTGGTAGTGAGCCTGTAAAAGCAAAAGACACAGCATTGAAGAGTGTGCTGATCTCTGCTCTCTAATTTAATAGATTGGATTGCCTATATTTGATAAAGATTATATGTTGTGCTTCCTCAAATTTTATCCACATATTGATAAATGTAAATGATGAAGTTCCCATGTCATAAAGTTGGAATAAGGCTTTTGGAGAGTGCCACTGATTGTTGGCGGGGAAAGTTTCCCTAGCTAATCTCTCTTTAATTCTAACTAAAAGTAAAAAGGATTCCCTTGCTAATCCATCTCTATTTTTAGCTAAAGAAAAAAAGAAAAAGAATTTAGTTAGGGAACGGTTTTCTCGCTAATCCCTCACTAAGTCCAACTAAAAACTCAAAAAAATTAGCTAGAGAATCATTTTGCTAACCTTTGCTAATTTTAGCTAAAATCAAAAAAATGTTAGGAATTTTTTCCTTACAAATCCTTTGCTAAATCATATAGAATATAATGATAAAATGTTCCAACACCTCTGCTAGGGTGCAAATTGAGCCTTTCTAACTTAAAATTTTACAAAGGATTTAGATCTTAGTTAATTGATTGCTAATTAGTGATGGATTAACTTGGGATATTTTGTAATGGCCTTAACATGTAATGTGAGAAAAAAAGGGTAATAATAATATATAGAAAATTCATAAATAATGGGTCAATGGGGGTAATCGCAAGAATTAAATTAAGTTGGGGCTTAATTAAGACTTTAGGAGGGGGTAGACGAAACAATTAAGAGAATTGGGGGGTTAATTAAGGAATTAGAGAATGTCACGCCCCGAATTGGGTCTGTGACCGGCACTAGGGTCCACTAACCCTAGTAAGTCTCAAAACACCCAAACAGACAAATAGACAAAATCCATCAATAAATATAAACCATGATGTGCTGACCTAGTACCAAATCACCAAGACCTGTCTGAGAGTTCAAGAGAGTTACTTTAAAATACAAATAACAAGATACAAAAAGGAAATGTGCCCGTACATCTACAAAGCTGCCACCTCCTAGCTCCAACTCTAGCGCGCTAATCGAGATAGAAATAACAAGTCAAATTTGAAAAATTATAAACTGTAAGTCGCGAGACTTAGCGAGTACAAATAATACCTAGGCTATGCATGCTAGAGTATGCAACATGTCTTAAATCAAGTACCACACACATATAAGTATTTACAGTGAATGGTAACATGTAGAACAAACATGTGAAGTATCATCATAACCAATCCATCATATCACATCTATTGGACCAGGATATTCCCCGCACGCTACTGCAGCACACCGCCTATCGGATGAGTCCTTGGTAACCCAAAAATCACATCTCGACACGAGGTCCAAGGCACTCCTCGCACGCTATAGCCCATTGTCCATGGGTTGAGCTTGCCATCCCATACACGTTACATAACGAGACCCCTATCTCGTCTTCTCACGATCGGAGAAATCTACCATCTCGACGATCAAAAGAATCACAATAGTGCACATCATACTCGCAGCCCCTGCCGCCTCATAAAGGACTCAGGCCGACTAACTACTGGACGCTACGGATCACCGCACTTCAGCCAAGCTCTTTCCATTCCCAAATCACATCACATGATACTATTCTCACATATAAGTCAACAACAAGTATACATACGCATATACAGTTCACATTTTGAAAACCCATAACAGCATATCAATATAGCTTATTGACAGTACACAAATCACATAACATATATCCCGAAGGTAACACATATCTCAAATACAGTTTAAGAAATCACATAACTATCATGCTAATAAAATAGTATGGAAACACAAGCATAGGAGAGGTATTATCACTCACTATACAAAGGTCGAGCCAAGAAAGAAGTCCCAATCACCCTCACCCGTCTCTCTAGTCTGGGTGCACCTCCTCAGGCATACCTAAAAACAAAACCACATAGAATCGTCACCAACCCCAAACTCGATACAAGAAACGGGCTCAATAGCCTCAAACCGGGCTCAAATCTCAAATCGGCATCTTGGCACGTATCTCGAGGCACTGAGACCCGTCACCGGGACCTACGTGACTCCTTAAACACAACAACCTTGCAAAAAATTGAACCAAACTCCACAGTCCTCAAATCGTAGTGAACCAACCTTCAAAAACCCTTAAACTAGCCTAACTCGGCCTAAAAGTACCTCAAACTCAATTAGATCGGACACGAAACCCTCAAAAATGGATTTAGAAGGCCCCAAAACCTTAAGAACCAATTTAAACTAGCCAAAAAGGTATTAAACCAGCCTTGAACTGGATCAAAAACCCTAACTCCAAGCTCTCGTACACGAATTGAGCTTGGTTCATCTTGAACTGGACATCCAATAATCACTAAACTACACAGTTACCAGGTCTCATCATGCTAAACCAGGAACCGGTTCAACCTCCCCAAGAACTGGTTTAAAAACTGGTAAACCGGTCACCTGAAGGACAACACACTAAATCGGCCGATTCACCTTGAAATGGCCACCCAAAATTTCTCGAACCCACTTGGTTTGACAGCCCTCAATCCAATGAACCAAGAACCGGTCCACTTGCCAAGAAAACTAGTCAAAACCACCTTGAACCGACCGGTTAAACATTCGGTCAACTCTAGCCAGTTCACCTTTCATAACCCCTATCAAAAAATTTCAAGTTTATTTAATCCCCAGCTATCCCCAATCTCCCTTATCCCATACTATTCTCGAGGATAGCATATCCCCAAAATCCCACTGAGTTAACTTAGACGGGTTGACTTGCCTCAACTATACAAGGTCGAGTTGACTCTTCAAGTCAACTCGACCCAACTCGTTGGGCCTAACAGGCCTAGGCCAGCCCGCGGCCTAGGCCTTTTTTTTTTTTTTTTTTTTACCAGCCCGCGGCTCAAGCCCGCGGGCCACTAAGGAAACTGGGCTGAGCTTAAGCCAAACGGCCTGGACCAACCCAAACACGGGAGACCCAGACCCTTTCGGGTCTCATCCCCTCTGCTCGACACTCGAGTGTTCAACTCGGTTGCAGGTCTGACACCTACAACCGGTTAAAACCGAAAAACAACCAAGAAATTCAACCAAAATTTGACTCACCTGGACCAATTAACACCCCCAAAAACTAGATCCGAACCAGGCAAGCTCCAAGCCACCCTCAATTTGAAGAAAAAGCTGCCAATAAGCTAGCAAAAGCCTGGAGAAGCTATTCAGTCCACTGTCCCCTTTACCAGCCAAAACCCAGAAAAATTTTCACTCTCTCTCGCTCAAAAAATTCCAATTGATTGAAGGGTTCGGTTGACCCCTTAAAAACGCACGTAAGGGTGCATAAAACTGATCCAAATCATTACAAAACGTGGCTGAATCAGAGAAAACCATCATTCAGTTCACTGTTCATGCTAGTTTTCTGAAAATTGCAGACTTAGTCCCTTGACTTTGCTCCCTCACAGATTGGTCCCTAACAAAATTTTGATTAGCCCCCATACATTTTAATTCTCTCAATTTGGTCTCTATTATTTAAAATTATAAAATTCGAGTTGTTACAGAGAAGTTGGGGCCAAATTCAAAATTTTAAAGGTGGAAATTGAAAGAAGTGAAAGAGGGAGAACCGGGGTTGGAAGGCACTTAAGTCTAGGGTTCAGAATTAGATGGTAGCAGGCCCAAATTGAAGGAAAATAAAATCAGGAGGATCGTATCGTGACAAAGTCAGAAGTTTGGTTGGTCATTGACCAAACATCGTAGGTGCTGAAATTCCATCCAATTTGGTAGACACAACTGGCCTTAATCATGAGATTTGAGTGTTCGAAACTTATAAGGTCAAAGGCACTAATTAATTTCATGTGAGGAGTGAAAATTGGGGAGGAATAGCACCTGGGTTCTTCAGCAGCCCCAAGGGAGCTAAACTGGGTGTTTTACAAAATTTGAAGATTCAAGCTGCTCAATTCCTTGATTCAGCTTGGAAATCATCTCATTGGGGTCAGTTTTGCATTTTTCAACCTTTGATCAGTCTCGGTAAGCCTTGAAATTGGATATTTTTGGCTTGGGGTGTGTTGGGTTACAATTGCAAAACTTGGGTCAGGGACCCTGGTTTCCAGATGAAGGAGATAGACCTAGATGAGTGCTAAGTCTGTCCTAGGTTAGTCGTCTAGTCAGCTCAGTTGGGCTAAAACGGCCAGTTCAAGTGGATATTTAGTTTGTTTAAGTGGGGTCAGACAAGTTTTGGCTCAACATGTTAGGTAGGTTCAATTTGAGCTCGTTGGGGGGGGGGGGGTTTGGGAATATGTCGTTTCATCATGAATTTTGATGTGTCGTAACTGAACCGTCCAATTTTAGGGTTTTAGAGGCTGGTTTAGGCCAAACCATCAACCACTGAAATGGGTTTATTTCGGTTCTGTGACAGTCAAGGTCGGTTTAGTCTAGATCCGTGAGATTTAAGGTTGGTTCAGTCCAATTTCATCAAAATAATTGTTGGTTCAGCCAAGTTTTGTAGAGTTTATTGTCGGTTCAGTTCGGCTCTATGGGATCTATGGTCAGTTTAGTTAAATTGCGGGTTGTTTGAGGCCGGTCTAGGCCAATTCATGGGTATTGGAGGTTAGTCCACCTCGTGTTTTATATGGAATGGGGTTAGGTGATGGCTGGTTCTGAGTTAGGAGGATGAGGACCCTGTCTTGGATGCGTGATTGGGGATCTTTTTGGTAATTGAGTCTTTTGTGGGGTGGGTCCTAGTTTTGGTTATAATTTTTTCATTTTCTTGGTGGTTATAGATACGTCGGAGCAGATGCGTTGTGACCTTTGAATTGTTACTCAGAGGTTCAAAATTACGATTTTGATGTGTACGGTGAGTGATATTACTTTTCTATGATATGTATCTAAATTCCGGCTTTCCCTCACCTAACATAACTTGGTTTATGACTTTTAAAATTTAGCTCAAGACATGTATTGTTTTAAATATTCATTAGACTTTGTGGAGTATTTGATATTAAATTAAATCATGCCTCTGTCCATACATATATATGTGCATATGTTTTCTGAAATTTCATATCGAGAGTATTTCAGCACTACGTGCCTTTTGTGATTTTGATTTTAGTTCTGATATGAAATTCGTATGTGATATGTGCTATGTGACTCTAGTACCTCCGACATGCTACGATGATCGTAAGATGAGATTTGTGGTATGTTTCGTTTTTCAGACATGAGTTCATCCTTGGACCTGTGTTTTGATAAAACTATGTTTTGATTTTAGAGGCATAAGACATGGTTGTTACGCCACTATGCATGTCCTCACATGGTGAAATAGTATTATCATTCATTGAGTGTATATGTACTCCTTTTCCCTCATTTCCAGATCATGAATCTAATCGGGTACTGGTACATTCCGAGTAAGCAGGTACCATGTTTGTTGCATTGTACACAAGGCATGGGCATTTTGTGTACTTTCCTTTTTGTACTTTAACTACTCTATGTATTACTCAGATAAGATTTTAATAGTGATTTCGAGTGGATTATGTTTAATTGTTATGTTCGATTTTGCTAATACTAAATAGTTTGTTTTTATAAATATAATCTGAGACTTATAAGGATTGATGGTCAGCCTTAGACGTAGTCACATGCTAGGCTGAGATGTGACATATTTAAATTAAATTTTTCTTAGAGTACAACCGGAACGCCTCCCATCGTAGTACCCTTGTCCAGGTGCTTAGAACTCACCAAGAAGGAAAAAGAAACGCCCAAAGAAAAAGTCCGCAGAAGGGGAGTCGAATTTTGGGTTCAAAAAGACGAAGCACGCGTATTTGAATGAGTGGAGAGAAGAAGATTCGTAAATATTTCTTTTTACTGTTTGTCAAGGCTGATTCGATCACAAATTCAGTTTACGTGTGTATCTAGAAGAAATAACTCCGAAGAAACTTCTTTTCTTTTTGTTTAATTATTTATTTGTTTTAAAAATTGGTAATGCAAACGTGCATGACAACCCTTGTTATCTTAGTGAATAAATGACCGCATGATGAGTCGATCGAATGGAATAGAGCCTTCCCATAATTGTGAATTTGACAGTTATGTACTGGATGAATTTTGTTAAATCATTATATAATTCCAAAATTGTATAAGTTTCCCTGCTGAGAAAATTGTTTCCATTTTTATTTTTAAAATTGCCAGACTTGAAGAAGGAAACAGGCAAAATCTATTTTTTTCTTTTTTCTTTTGTTGTTTGGTTCAGTGTTTCTTTCTTCAGAATTGTTGAGTGTGTCTATTTATTTTTGGTGCGAACTTTTTCTTTTTAATTTTCTTTTTGTTTTTTCCAAATTTAGCATGTCTTATATAAATAATTTAATACTGTGATATAATTTCATTTTTTAAAAAATCATATTCCATTTTGCATTTATCATCCTGCAGATCTACTTGGTCTTTCATTTTTTTTTTTGTGGTAATTTTCCATTATTTTTGGTTTCTACAAAAGAAAATTTCTAAACTAAAGTTTGCTAAACTTTTTCCCAACACTATACATATGGGGTTGGAAAAATAAAACAAAAAGAAAAAATTGGTAATGGTATTAAATTCTCTTAAGCACTATATATATACATATAAATATATATTATATTATATTATACAATTTAGTTCAACTATTATATTTTGTTTAATCGTCAAATTTTAAAACAAATCACATAAAAAAAATATCTTTACAAAACAAATATAACCGCGATTTAATCAGTTTATTCGGTGTGGTTTAGTTTCTTAAATACTCCTAGGTGAACCAGTGAGATGATTATAACAAAATTAACAGAAGAAAAAAAAAAAAGGATGTTTGATTTTTAGCTCAAATTGCCAGTCAATGTTTCAAAAATTCTATAAAACATTAAAGAGAATGTCCAAGTGGTAAATGTTTATGCAACATTTTAATTAAAATATCCACAACGTCAAGATTTTCCTTTTCTATTTCTCTTTTTTAGTTTTCTTGCAATTTGGATTGGGAAATTTTTAATTTGACCCGGAAAATTGACTTTTCAAGTCCCTGTAAGACGGCCAACTACCAAATAGGTCAAAGAATTTAGTTGCTGACTAACCCGGATGCGATCTTCAGTTTATTGTTGTTTTATGCTTTTTACTTTGATCTCAGAATTGTCAAGCCGTCCATGCGGCGACAATTTGAATAATGGTGAGACGCCATACTGGCAATGTAGTCGATGAAGCCAGGTATAAAAATGTTAAGATTCTTCGCCAAAACCCCGCCACAACTTAAAGAATTTGTTTCTTCTTATCTCTTTCTTTCAGCTGACCTTGTCATCTCCAACATGGGGGAAACCCGAGAAGAGCAAATGCAAATTGTGTTAGGTAAGTCCTCATGCAAATAATCATAATAATAATAATTTATGCTTAGAATAGGACACTTACATTTATTCTCTGCCTGTCTCTTTGATGATAATTAACAGTAGAGGAAACTAAAGAAACCTCGCCGATCCCAACAAATGAGAATGCCAACTACCATCCTGCGGTTCCTCTTGTCCAGAAATGGCTCAAAATTGGCCTCTACTCATTGTTTGGGCTTTCCGGCGCATCAGTTGCCACGCTGTTGGGGAGTTTCTACTTTGAGAAAGGCGGCAAGAGCAAATGGGTAGCTGCCCTTGTCCAATTTGCGGGGTTTGTGATCCTCCTCCCCTTTCTCCTCATCTCACCCAAAAGACCTTTGACAGAAGAAGGATACCAACGTCCAAACAAGCCCTCTGCTATTCTCCTCACATCAATCTATCTCTCATTTGGAGTGTTCCAAGCAGGAGGTAGCTTGTTGTCTATTGTGGGACTCCAATACCTCCCTGCCTCCACATATTCCCTCGTCTCCGCAAGCCAATTGGCCTTCACCGCCCTCTTCTCTTTCTTCATCAACGCACAGAAGCTCACTCCTTTCATAATCAATTCTCTGGTTGTCCTCCTTATCTCCTCCGTTCTCCTTGTTGTCAACACCAGCTCTACAGGATCTTCAGTCTCCAAAGGAAAGTACATACTCGGCTTCTTGTGCACTGTCGCAGCATCAGCAAGTTCAGCCTTGATGGTCAATTTAGCACAGCTCTTCTACCGACAGGTGCTAAAAAAAGCGACATTTGGAGTAATAATTAAATTGATAATCTACCAGTCGCTAATAGCAAGCTGTGCCATGGTGGTGGGGCTTTTCGCAAGCGGGGAATGGAAAGGGCTGAGGAAGGAGATGGATGACTATGAGTCGGGGAAGGTGTCATACGTAATGACACTGGTGTGGACAGCTATTTGTTGGCAGCTCTCTTCGATTGGGTCCGTAGGCCTAATCTTCAGTGTGTCCTCCCTCTTCAGCAGTGTGATTACTACTCTAACCATACCCATAGTCCCTGTAGGTGCTGCTATTTTCTTGCATGACAAGATGAATGGAATTAAGGTGATGTCCCTGCTTCTGGCCATCTGGGGTTTTGTTTCGTACATGTACCAACATTACCTTGAGGATTTCAAGAGCAGGAATGAAACAGCTTCTGTGGCTCCTGAGGATTCCTCCAATGAGAGGTGCTAGCTAGTCAGTCATAGTTCATTTATAAAATTAAATAAAGTTGTGATGTTCATGCTCTGTGATGCTGCATTGCCCCAAGCTTATCCTGCCATGGTTATTTCCTTTGTTTTGCAATAGAAACATCTTATGTATAAGCAAATAAAGTACGTTGATGTGACAGTCAAGAAAACATGAGCAAACCCATTATGACTTCGAAGCCAAAAAGTTCCGAAGATGACCAAACTTTTTGATAATTACTTTGACAACTCCTTCCATTTCTTATTCCTTTTCTTTATTTTTCTCGTTATTATTTAAATAAGAAACAAGTTAAGGTCCAAATATAAACAGTTTAAAGAATTTGGTCTCTCAAGCAAAAGCTAGAGTATATATAATAGAGCAAAAAATCATTTTACCCCCCTTAACTTCTTTCTTTGTCTTGCTTACCCCCTGAATTATATAATTTATCATCTAGCCATCTAGATACTAACATTCTTAATTGGCTTTTACATTTACTTCTTGAATTTCCAAATCTTAAATATATAATTTTAAAATATTACTATTAGAATACTTAATTGTTAAAATTAAAATCATTTAATTTAATATATTATAATTAATTATAAATATTATTAAATGTATTTAGTTTTAAACATTAAATTAAAACATCGCTAAATTTTACAAAATTAATTTAGATTATATATAAAACCTAACTAAATAAAAGGTTACTAGTTATGAATAAATAATTCGAATTTAATAAAAAAATATTCAAGAATCATTTTCAAATCCTAACCATTTGAATTTCTTATTGGTTACTTAATATAATCAAAAAATTTAACTTTTGTCACACATATATAAGAATAAATACTACAATTAAAAAATGTTAAAAGTTGTTATTATATTTTGAACGATGAATAATAGGATTGATGCAAAAAGTGAATAGTATTATTTTGTCCTCTCATTATTTGATATAATAGTATTTAATGACAAATTAAGTAATATGTATTGTATAGTTCACGAGTAAATAAAATATAGAAGAATCAAATTAGTAAAATAATTTTTGCTCTATTTAATGAGAAGGAAAACTAAAATAGAAGAACTTTAAGACCATTAAAAGTATAAAAGGCTTAAAATGTTTTACACCATGCTGCTTCAGAAAAATACCATCAAATTGAAAAATGTCCCTGTGTGGTGTTTTATTGGTTTTGGTTGGCTTACTGTGCTTTTCTCTAAATTTCTATTTGCGTACAATTAAACTTTTTTCTCTAATTCTTCACTTTGAACCAGAATAAAATTAATATTGGATCTTTTAGTGTTCATGTGAGTGCGTCATCCTGTGCAATTTATAAACACAAATGCACATATATTGTGACAAGTATATAATGAATAAAGTATGATTCCCACACTAGTATAATCTCTAAATAACTTGCTAAATATTAACATTAAAATAACTTAATGTTATTCAGATAAATCCTAAATTGTGAATAAGAAATTAAACAATAAACTAAAATTTTATTAAAATGAAAATTTATTTGACACATAGAACTGAAGATAAGATAAACATTAATGAAATGAAAATTAGGGTTTCAACTTCTCTTAACATTCAATTAGATTTTAAATAAAAAATCCCAATTTCAAATAAATTGAAACATTAATAAGAATAGTTAAATTATTTATATTTTTCTTTCAAAATTATATAAACACAACTAATTAAAAACAATTTACTATATTTCTATGAAAATCAACTATACCTTGATTTATTAATCCTAAATTGCAAATGAGAAACTAACCAATAAATTAAAATCTAATTAAATGAAAATTAACTTGACACATAGAACTAGAGATGAGATAACATCATTTAAAAGAAACTTAGGATTCCAACATCCCTTAACATTCAATTGAATTTTAAACTAATCTGGAGAGCTAAATTATTTTTTTAGAATAATATAACCACATTTAATTAAAAACTACTTACTATATTTTTGAGAAAATCAACTTTAACTAGACTTATTAATCCTAAATTGCGAATTAGAAATTAAACAATAAATAAAAATTTATTAAAATGAAAATTAACTTGACACTTAGAACTAGAGATGAGATAATATCAATGAAACGAAAATGAGGATTTCAACTTTTCTAAACATTCAATTGGCTTTTAAATTAACCCACCTTGATTTCAAGTAAGTTGAAATATTGAACTGAAGAACTAAATGATTTATATTTTGCTTTCAAAATAATATAAAAACACCTAATTAAGAAACAATTTATTATATTTCTATGAAAATCAAATTTAACTAGATTTATTAAGCACAGACACAATCTTAGCTATTAGGGTGTATTTGTATATTTTTATTTTACATGCAAATTAGTTTATTCATTCACGGAAATAATTTAAACCTAAGTTATTTAGCTCAGTTAATTAAATATTCTCTCGTTGAGACTTATTCCAATTCGCAAATCTATCAAACTGTTGATTAGGTAATTGAAATATTAAAAATAGAGTTGAATAAGATATTTAACTCAGGTTTAATTGAATGTTCTTTCATCGAGACTCATTCCAATTCATAAATTAATTTAACTGTTGATCAGGTAATTAAAAGTATTAAAAGGAGAGTTGAATAAATAACTCAAACTTAGAATCGTTAGAATAGAATTAAATTCAAAAATACTGATATATGTACTAAGTTTTGTTGTAATCGTAGAAAATAGAAATTAGTTTATACTTAAAGAAAATAAAAACCAAATTTATTAAATAAAAACATCCCATAATTTATCATTTAAAAATAAATCTAAATAAGAACGAAAACTAAATATTCTAACAATGTATTTTTGTTTCCCTGTCTTCTCTATAACTTTAGACTAAGAAAATCTAGCCAACTGAGCTCCAAGGCTCGTGCACGAATCCTTTGACCAGACTTTCCCCTTTTATATATATCTAGACAAGTTCAAGATTTCGTTCCTTCCTCAGTCAGCCAAAATCTCTTCAACAATCCTTTCTTTTTTCCTTTTTTACCCTTTTTTTAAAATTCTCTTGCAAAATTTACTTAGAAAGCTTCACATCAAACAAATCTGCAAAGATTACACAGGTTTTATTATAAGTTTCCAAAATCCACAAAATTATTATAAAAGAATAATTAAGCAAAATCTATGCTAAAATAATCAACTCAACCCAAAAATTCCTAAAATTTAATGATAAGTGTTAACAAAAATAATATGAAGTTGATCAATAATTATCTGAATTGCAAGCAACCGCCAAAATATATCACAAAATTATAATCAAAAGATCAAAACTTATTCAACAAGTATTGAGGAAAAACTAAATTAAATTATTTAATAGAAAATTAAATATGCTTTACAAGTAATCTAAAAAAAATTCTTAATCTAACCCTAACAAGAATGTAGGAATAAATCTAGGTCTTCTTGCACCAACTAATCCTGAACCACTAAGATCTCTAACTCTTCATCATAAGATGGTTAAAAACAGATTAAATAATGTTTGACCCTTCTTGAAAGTGGAATCTCCAATTCTAAAATGATTGTTAAGTATTATCAAAATCCATTTGGTTGAAAATTGGACAATGATTTGTAGGAGACTCCAAGCTTCTTTTTTTATAATTCAAGGTCTCCTGTAGGTTGTAGAGTCCTTAGAAGGATTAGAATCCAAGATGTCCTCAATTTATTGGTCATTTCTCGTTGGAACTATTTCCTTTGCAGGGTTCTAATCTCTTTATATCAACTAGCTTTCACCCTTAAATGAACGGACAGACAGAGAAAACCAATGCCTTGATCCTGGAGCTGTACTTACATCACTATGTTAGCTTTACGCAAGAAAATTGAGAAAAATCGCTCAACATCGCAAAATTCTCCTTCAATCTCTAGAATGGCGAAAGGCCTGCCTCAGCTACACTTACATTACCACTCTGAATTAGCCATGGGTCAACAACCACTAACACCTACTGCAGTTTCTATTGGATATGGGGAAGTTGACGCAGGAGAATTTTTTTGGGAGATTTAGATTTTATTACAGATATTTTTATTATTTTTTAGATTAAGTTTAGATTTATTTAGAATGTAAAATTTAAATTTTTATAATTATTTTAGGAAGACAACCTTATTTTTTAAAGGGTGTTATCTTTCAAAAGTCCTCCATTCCTTAGTTATGACTCCTATCTATAAAAAGAAGACTATTTTTTATTAGAAGATGAGGAAAAAAAATACCTCAAAAAGTTTAAAATTCAATTAGAACTTTTTAACAAGAAGTCAACAAACTTTTCAACTATTCTAACCATATTTGAGAAGAGAATCGATAAAGTTTAGGCAAGTAAATATAGAGATTTGAGATATATATCCAAGCCTCAAAGATAAGACAATCTGAGTGGGAATTGTATTTATAATTAGGCTCTTATTAGGGTTTAAATAAGATTTTCTAAAATCAATTGCATAAGCATTTTTGGCTTTTTTATTGATAAATTTTAATTCAGGTTTTTCCTATAATTATTTTAGTTGAACTTAGATTGTTCTGCTCAGGTGGATCGGTTTGGCCATTGTTTGTATTCTCAAGAAAATTATGTATCATATTTTTCTATCAAAGTGTCGATTCTAGCTGTGGGTAGTACAAACTAAATCTGGTAACAAAGTAATCAGATAAGTACTTTTAATCTACAATGAATCCAAAGATCAATAATAACATCAACAAAGGTACTCTACTAGAATTAAAAACCATCAAGAGCTTGTTCCTATAAAGAAAGGGAGGTATAATCCCAGAGATTTTAACATTATTAGTTATTGATGATAAAGATACAAGTTACATTTATTCAAAAATTATTGTTAAATTATTATTCTTAATTTCAAATAAGTATAATCAATTTGTGGAATTATAATTATTTTATGAGAAACTTATAAATTATTAATTTTGAATATTTAAAAAAATTTTAACTTTTCTGAGGGAATTTTTGAATGAAAATTTCTATCAGAGATATTAATTCAAAATATTTAAAAAATTTTAGCTCCTTTGATGGACATTTTCCATTGGAATTTTCCATTGAAAATATTATTTTGAAATATTTAAAAACTTTTAGCTTTTATGACAGAAAATTTTTTATTGAACATTTCCATGAAAAATATTAATTTTAAGTATTTAAAAATTTTCATATTTTTTGATAGACATTTTCTATCAAAAATTTTCATTTTAAATATTTAAAACATTTTAAATTTTTTGACGGATTTTTCAACAGAAATTTTTCATTGAAAATATTAATTTTAAATATTTAAAAATTTTAGCTTTCGTAACGGATAATTTTCGTAAAAAATTTCTATCAAAAATATTAATTTGAAATATTTAAAAGATTTTAGCTTTTCGAACGGACATTTTTTCATTGAAAATTTTTGTTTGAAATATTAATTTTAAATATTTCAAATATTTCACCTTTTCTAATGGACATTTTTTGTCAAAAAGATTAATTTTAGATATTTAAAAAAAATTAACATTTTTGATGAATTTCTTGATTAAAATTTTTGTTAAAAATATTAATTTTAAATATTGAAAAAATTTTAAGCTTTTTGATAGACATTTTCTATCAAAAACATATGTTAGAAATATTAATTTGAAATATTTAAAAAATTTTAGCTCCTCTGATGGATATTTTCTATCAAAAAATATTAGTTTTACATATTTAGAAAATTTTATCCTTTCGTATAGACATTTTTTGCCAAAGATTTCCATCAAAAATATTAATTTTAGATATTTAAGAAATTTTTACCTTTTCTGATGGATATTTTCCATGGAAAAGTTTCAAAAATAAATTTAAAATAAGTTTCTAATGGATATTTGTCCGTCAAAAAGTTTTTAATATTAAAAATTTGATATTCATTTTTTGATAGATTGCTCTGTCGGAAATATTTTTTCCAACAGATTTTCTTCTTTCTTGACCGGTTATCTGTCAAAAAGGTTTTTGGACAGAAAAACTATCGACTTTTGTCAGAAAGGTTTTTGGACGGAAAAACTATCGGCTTTTGTGTCCGCCAGTAATTTTCCATTGAAAATTAAGTAATTTTTTGTTGTGAAAATTAATACTTTCCTAAAAAATAAGTTTTTTTAAGGACTTAGTCCATGGAAAAGAAAAAAAATTATAAAAAAATAATAACATTTCTCACGGACAGCGTCCGTTGAAAAATTTCCTATCCCTCGCCAACCCCAAACCTGTCAAAAGTCTCCCAGATTACAATATCTCCTAATTTATTTATGCTATTCATGACTGACACAGAAGAACCTAAATGCTATGAAGAGGCTATGGAACGCAAATAAAATATAATAAAATAAAAATAAAAATAAAAATTGGAAATGGGTTGAAGAAATGGAAAATAAGGTAAAAATATTACATGAAAACACGGACACTTGCATTTGAATAAATGGAGAGGGGGAGATTTGTAATTTTTTATATTTGATAAGAAATAGTCAATCAAAAATTTTATTTACTTGTTTATCTAGAAGAAATAACTCCCAAGAAATTTCTTCTCTCTTTGTTTATTTATTCATTTGTATTTTTTTAAAATGGGGAATGCAATAAAATAAACAATATCAATCTCGTTGGACAACCCAGATTTGGCTTCCTCCAAATTGATTTGTTATCTTAATAAAGAAATAATTACGGGACGAGTCGATTGAATGGAACTGAACTTTCAAATAGGTAAAAGTATTGGTTGCTGAATAAAGCCCAGATGCGATCTTCAGTTTATTATTGTTATTAGAAAAAAATAAAATAAAATAAAATAATAATACAAAACTAATGAAGCTTAACTCCTGCTTCATTCTTCAGTGGCTGAAGAAGACTCGTTCTCGAGACCAAACTATTCCTCATGCTCACCATAGTACGGAGAAAGATCTACAATATTGAAAGTAGCTGAAACTTTATATTCTTCGAGTAGTACAATCTTGTAAACATTATCATTAATTTTCTTAATACTCGAAATGGACCATTTGCACTAGGAGATAATTTTGTCTGAGAATTGGGAAAACGTTCTTTTCTTAAGTGAATGCAGACTAGATCTCCCTCGTTAAAACTACCAAGTCTTCTGTACCTGTTGGCCTTCTTTTCATACTGGGCAGTTTGGCGAATGATCTTATTGCGAACTTCTTCATTTAACTTCTTAATTTGCTTGGCACGTTCTTCTACATCTGCATTGAATTCATGAGTAGTGGGCATTAGAAGGAGATCCTTAGGACTAAGGGGGCGTTTTCCATAAACTACTTCAAATGGGTTTTTTCCTATGGTTTGACTAGTGGAATTATTGTATGAGAACTATGCTTGAGTCAGTACAAGATCCCATTGACGGACATGTTTGCCCACGAAACTTTTTAATAAATTTTCTAAACTTTTGTTAACCACTTTAGTTTGACCATCAATTTGAGGATTACTTGCGAAGCTAAACTATAAATGAGTTCCCATATTCTTCCGTACACTACAAGAATAATGGGGATTACCGATGCAATTTATCGACGAAAAACATTTTGTCGATATACAAACAGCATTTCTAACGCGAAGTGGCGTCGGTAATATTACTAACACAATTATCGACGCAAAAGGGCATCGAAATAGAAACAATATTACTAACCCAAAATCATGCGTTGATACAGAATTAAAAATTAAACAATACTTTTTACCGACGCAAACATTGCATCTGTAACATATAAAAAAAAGAAAATAAAAAAAATTAAATTTACCAATGCAAAAATTGCGTTGGTAGATCGGGTAAACTTATCAACTCAATAATTGCATCGGTAAGTTTGCAACATTATTTTTAAAAAAAAATTTATAAATTATCGATGCAGTGTTGCATCGGTAATTACTAACGCAAGGCTTTGCGTTGGTAAAGACGTGGGATTTAAAGTTTCGTGGGGTTCAAGGGATAGTTACCAATGTAATTGTGTTGGTAAGATTGTTTAATTGTTTTATAGTTTTTGTACAATCAACGGTTATGTGTATTATATATGTACATGCTTATATACGTGCTTGGTTATGTTTTTTTGTAATTTTTTTTGTTTAGTTATATGTGTTTTTTTTTCATTTAGTTATATGCCCCGCCAAGCACTGGACTGGACCAGCCTAGCCCAGATGGGTCAGCTAGGTCGGCCCGGCTTGGCACAACCCAGATAGGCCCGTTGGGCCGGGTCAACCGCTGGGCAAGCCTGGCCTGACCCAACCCAGATGGCCCAGCTGGGCCAGCCAAAGCCATTAGGACAGCTTAGTGGGCCTGAAAAAGTATATAGATATTTAAAATATTAGAATATTATTTAAAATAGTATTTAAAATATTATTAACAAAGGCCCAATAAATAGTATTAATTTAAAATATTATTTTAAAAAATAAAATAAACTTATGAAATAAAATGTTATTAGAATATTGTTAAATAAAGTATTTTTAAAAATTATGCTAGTTTAATACATTAAAATATTATATAATGGATTGAAATAATATTTTAATTATTTATTTAATGACTAAAGAAATATATTTTAAAATATTAATTAATAAATATTATAACTACAAATTTAATGAATTAAAAGTCAAAATTAAATAAATTTATTGTTTTGTAATGTTAATCCAAAATATTATTTAATGTTTAAAGAGATATATTGAAAGTAATATTCATTAAATATTATAACTATTAATTTGTTGAATTAAATTTCAAAATCAAATAAATTTAATGAAATAAGATATTATTATAATATTATTTAATGTACAAAAATACTTTTCAATGATTAAAGGGATATATTTCAAAATAGGTTTAATAAATATTATAACTATTAATTTAATGTCTTAAAATTCAAAATCTAATAAAGTAATTCCAAAAATTAATTTAATTTGTTGAAATCAAATCAAATAAATTAATATCTCAAGAAGTGAATAATTTTTTACTCAGCATGAAAAAGTAAAGTTCTAAGGCACACATATAATAATATTAATAATAATAATAATAGTAATAAATTAAATTAAAAATATATTCAATAAATTTTTAAAAAATAATAATTAAATCAAACTAAATCATATTTTAATGAACCAAATTTTTAAATTTATTTAATTTTCTGTTAGAACATTTAATATTCTGTTTGGATTTAAAAACTTAAAAGCCTTCTAAAACATTAAATTAAGATTATTAGAATAAAAAATTCTTGTAGTAAATCCAAAAATGAAAGCCGTCTAAAACATGAAATTAAGATTATTAAAATAAAAAATAATTGTACTACAATATTAATAATATATTATAAAAAGCGCATCATATCGTTAGTGCTGAAAAGGTTTATCAAGAAGGGTCCATGTCTCATATAATGCCTATAATTGATGCCGATCCATTAAATGGATTGCTTCATGAAGTAAGATTATACGACGAGATTGATTCAGGATAGGTGGATCAAGAATGATTGACAGAAGATGAACAATACGAAAATGAAGAGGAGGAGAAAGAATTTATTGAATATGATGATAACACTGAACCATCGGGAAATTATGAGGAAGAAGAGGAGGATGAAGAGGTGGCAGAGGAGGATGATTAAAGTTATTCAGATTAAATTGTTGTATTTATTGTTTTGCAGAAGTGAATTTTCTACTATTTTTTTGAGTAATTAATATGTTTTATTTAATTGTATAATAATTTTAGTTCTTTTCTTAATTTTGCAACAAGAGAGATTATTAAAAAGAAAATTACATATCAATTTAAAAAAAATTATATATTAATTTAAAATAAGTTAAGTAATAATTCATTCTATCTTATGTAATTTTAAAAAAAGAAATTACATATATCTATTAATATAGATGGATTCCGAGCGTAGACCCAATAAAAGTAAGGGAATAAATACTGGCCGCTCGAACAAGTGGTCCGATCCTCATATACACCACCCCGTAGGACCCTTGCCGCCAATTATTATCAAGGAGCCTATTGATCCTACCCGTGCCCATTATGATTACGGGGCCCCACATTCTCAGTACGTATCGCGACCTCCTCAGTTCATACCTACTTCGGATACATTCCTATTCCATCTACTATTGGAGGACCTACTTCACCAGCGTTTGCTGCAGTGCGGCTGCCTCTATTGATACCGCTTCTCCTTTAGTCCCCATACCGGATTCTTCTTCGTCCGACCCTGCCGAGTCGAATCATCTACCACATCTTCTAGCAGTTTTGGGAAGACATTGATAAGGCCCGTTGGTGTCGTTGGGTAAGTATTAAATATTTATTATTTAAAAATTTTCATAAATATTTCTTAATGTATCAATTATTAGTATTGATTTTTTTATTTTTTGTTATTGCAGATTTTATCCTTCGACAGTTGCTGCTTATGCTATCACAGCAGTCAATTGGTCAAAATTCACATCGTGTTATCCCACATGGAGGACAGTTCCTCGTGATTTGTGGTTTGATGAGTTCTAGGTTCGTATTTCAATGCAGTCATGGTTAAATTTTTTTTTTTCTGTAATATTATTTGATATTTTATTAATTGTTTATTTTTGTCTTTATGCAGAAATATTGTACATGGGATCCACGAGATGAGCTAGTCATTAGACGGATATTCAATACTCGTGGATCTCATAGACTTTCTGATATACTTTGGTATGCTCAAATCCGAGACAGACTGAACTGGATCCCGCCTTTTTTGTGGAAAGAACTTTAGATTTATTGGAGAGGAAAGAGGTTTACTAAGATAAACTCTTAAAATAAAGGAAACCGCCATTCAGAAAAGGCAATTCTCTTCACACAGGAGGCTTTATTCCTCCACATGATCATGCTACGAAGATGGTAAGTTCTATTCCTCCACATAAGTTTTATTATTATTTGATAGTTATAAATAATCACAAAATTTTTATTATGTATTACAGGAAAAAGAGATCGGGAGGACTCCCCATTTTTTTTGAAAATTTTAAGCATACTCATGTTAGGAAGAAAGATGGTGAGGAGGTGTGAGTAGACTAGCGATTGGAGAAAACTTATGTAAGTAAAATTTATTTAATTTTTAACAAATAATTATATATATTTATTAACTTTTTATAATTAACATATTTAATTATTAAACTTATTTTATGATATACTTGTGTATGTAGGCTGACTTCTAGACTGTCCGATCCTCCCAGTCGACACTTGAGGAGATGTCTACTTCAGAGTCTCAGCGGATGGCATACATTGAGCTATGGGAGAGGTGTGCTGGGGGGAGAGCCTTAGGCCGTGTATATGGTCTTGGACAGTAGAGTTCTTCTCAATCAATCCACTATCCTCCATCCGATAGTACGGATCAGTCTGTGAGATCGGAGATGTAGAATCTTTGTCAAGAGAATAAGGAACTTTGAGAGAAGGTGGGAAGTATGGAGCTTACCCCTCATAATTTGTATAAGAAGATTGAAAGGATGAGGGGCACAACACCCGGTCAGCCATGTCCTTCGGCGCCTGCTCATGATTTTGACTATTCTTCATCTCAATCGGGCGATGGCGGTTGTCATGAGTGATTTTTAGTTTTTTTAGATATTGTTTCACATGTTTAGCGACATTATTTTATGTTTGTAATGAGACATTTGAATATTATTTATGCACATGTTATTTCAATTTATGTAAGTACGTATCTTAAATAATTATCATAAAATATATATTTCAAAAATATGTAAAATTAATAATCAATAAATGATAAAAATTAAATACTAAAAATTAAATAATAATAATTATTTAATAAAATTCACAATAAAATATATAATATAGTGTATTAGTATTAATTTAACAATTAATAATAAATAATTGAATTTAAAAAATTTGATTTTATTTCCAACACAAATATGTGTCGGAAAATTCTGACGCAAATTGCGTCGGAAAATTCTGGCACAAGTTACGTCGGAAATGCTTGTGTTGGAAATTTTCGACGCAAATTTGTGTCAGAAATTTCTGACGTAAATTTGCATAGAAAAATTTACACGTCGGTAAATTCTGAGGAAAAGTGTTTGTTGAAAATTTTTGACGCATTTTGCGACCCAGTTTGTGTAAAAAATTTCCGATGCACAACTTTTTGTGTCAGTAAAATTTTTTCAATGGTCCGTTTTCTGACAAAAGTTTTTGCGTCAGTAACTCTATTAGCAACGAATTTTCTCTCTTACCGACACTTTTTTTGCGTTAGTAATTCTTCCTTTTCTTGTATTGATAAAGTCTGCCAAAAATGGCTTAGGAACTTCATATCTCAATTAGAAGTGATGGTTTTTGGAATTTCATGAAGATGGACAATTTCTTTGAACTATAAGTCAGTAATATGAGAAGCATTATCTATCTTGTAGCATGGTATGAAATGGACCATTTTGGAGAATCTATCAACAACCACCATCACAAAGTTCTTTTGCTGTTGGTTTTAGGTAATCCTAGAACAAAATCCATGCTCATGTCTTCCCAAGAAGCATTAGGGATCAGTAATAGTTGACAACTCTTTATCATAAGTTGAATATTTCAACTTAGCATAATTAAGTTTCTCACTGAAAAAGGCAATTGGTCATCCTTCTTGAGAAAGAAAACCACCAATACCCACATTAAAAGCATTACAATCAATCTCAAACACTTTATCAAAGTTAGGCACAGCAAGTACAGAAGCTTTAGTTATCCTTTCTTTCAATTCTTCAAAACTCCGTTGTGCTTTCGTACTCCAGGTGAAACTATCTCTTTTGAGACATTCAGTAAGTGGTGCAGTAATAGAGCTAAAATCCTCGATAAACCGTCGATAAAATGAAGCCAACCTAGGAAAACTTCTCACATCATGAAGTGTTTTTGGAGTGGGCCAATTAACAATAGCATCAACTTTGTTTTGATCCATTTCAATTCCTTGATTAGAAATAACATATCCCAAAAAGATGATTTTACTAGTTAAGAACTCACACTTTTTCAAGTTGGCGAAAAGCTTTTGCTCCCTAAGTACTTCAAAAATTTGATATAAATGCTTCAAGTGGTCTTCACAACTTTGGCTATACACCAAAATATTATCAAAATATACTACAACAAACTTTCCAATGAAAGGACGAAATATCTTATTCATGAGGCGCATAAATGTGCTGGGTGCATTGGAAAGACCAAATGGCATAACTGTCCATTCATACAAGCCATCACAAGTCTTGAAAGTTGTCTTCCATTCATCTCCAGGTCGCATTCGGATTTGATGACATCTACCACGTAGATCGATTTTGGAGAATATGATAGTATCATAGAGTTGATCAAGTAAATCATCAAGCTAAGGAATCGGAAAGCGATACTTGATGGTGATCTTGTTCACAACATGATTATCTATACACATACGTCATGTTCCATCTTTCTTGGGCACTAATAAAGCAAGAACATCACATAGGCTAACACTTTCTTTGACTAAGCCCTTTTCCAAAAGTTGTTTGACTTGACACTGTAATTGCTCATGTTCTTTTGGACTCATGCGATAAGCTGGTTTATTTGAAATTACAGAGGCAGGAAAAAAATCAATAGCATGTTGAATATCCGTCATTGGTGGTAAACCATGAGGTATTTCCTCTAGTATAACATTAGTAAATTCCTTAAGTAAAGGCTTGACAACATCAGATAGGAGAGAAGTTACTTTGTTTTCTTCACAAAGTAATAAAATGTACACCTGATTTGTCACCTGATAAGCCCTTTTGATATCAAATTTAGTGATGCATGTTTTTTTTCTCTGGCTACATCAAACAATCTTTTGGCCTCATTGAACAATCTTCTAGCCCTAGTGGTGCTAATACAATCTCTATTCCATCTTTAGTGAAAAGTATGTATTCTCGTACCCATCATGGCAAGCTCGACAATCAAATTGTCATGGGCGTCAAAGCAGTAGGTGACAAGCATCCATTGGAACGACATCACACTAGACTTCATCGTGATATTTGTTACCAATAGAGAATTGAACACAACAACGTTTGGATACCTTTATTTCATTGCCCTTCCTCAACCATTGTAACTTGTAAGGTTGAGGGTGTGCTATAGTTGGAGGTTTCAACTTTTCCACCATGTAGTTTGCAACTACATTCTCACAACTTTTATTGTTGATGATTATGTTGCACATCTTTCCCTTTGACGTGCTCCTTATGTGGAAAATATTGTGCCGAAGCCAAATTTCATCATTTGTCATCATGGCTGTATTAAGGTTGCGACGTTCCACAAGGAAATCTCCACAATCAGCAGGAACCTCTTCGATCTCAACTTCACTAAGCACTCTAGAGTCTTTGTTTGTATCTACCTCATTAGATCCTTCAATAATTTATTCTTCAACAAGCGAGATTATTCTTCTGTTTGGACAATTAGAAGCGATATGCCCAAAACCTTGACATTTAAAGCATTTTCTAGCACTAGCATTACTTGTACGACTAGAACTAGCTTCTTTATCATTTCTGTTAAAGGATTTTCGAGGACATACCTTGGAGGGAGATGAAGACGCTCAATAAGTTGAACTTTGCCTTTCATGACTAGGAATGGTCTCCTTTTGCTTGAGCGAGTTATTGGTTGCCTTCTTTGATCGTTGCTTTTCGACTTTTAGAGCTAGTCAAATCACATCGTTCAAGCTCCAATAGGGTTGAAGTTGTACAATGTTATCAATTTCAACATTAAGTCCTCCAAAGAAGCGAGCAATAGTTTGTTCTTCCGACTCATGAATATCACATTTCATAAAAAATTGCTCAAATTCCAATGCATACTCTTCTACAGTCAAATTGCCTTACTTCAAATTATGAAACTTGACAAACATATCTTGTCAGTAGTGTTCAAGAAAAAACTTATGTGTAAGCTCTCGTCGCATTTTATCCCAAGATTGGATCTTGCGGCAACCTTCTCTCTCTCTCTCTATCACTTGAGATTCTCCCACCAAATAGAGGCATATTTCTTGAGTTTGATGGCAACAAGCTTCACATGTTTGTCATCCAAAATGTCTTTAAAATCAAAAACTCTCTTCACAGTATGAAGCCAGTCGATGAAATCATTAGGTTAAAGTCTCCTTTTAAATTTCGGGATGTCAACTTTAATACTCAGCTCTTTAAATTCTTGATTAGGACAACATCTCAGTCCTGGGTGATATCTCAAGGCTCCTTCTTCCAAATTAAGAAGATGAAAAGGGTTAATGTCCTCCCTATTGTTAGAGCTGCTTCGATCATCCTTATCCTGTTGATTTTAATAAGTTATAAGTGTTGCAAGCTTTTTTTGAAGATCTCGAACTTGTTGGCGAAGTTCTTACTTGATATTTTGGAGACTTCGTTGGCGAATATTTTGGCGTCTTGGTGGCATGTTGGGTATTGGTTGAGACGAGGATGTAGTGGGTGATTGGGTGATGAAATAAAGGTAACAAGACAACAAGAAAAGAGGGCTATAGTAACGATAATTAAATTAGGTAACTAATGTTTGGTCAAAATAATAACCAAACAAAAAGGCTAAAATAGTTGCCAGACAATAGTGCTAAAATAATTATCACAGAAAAGGTGTTGCGCGCTTAGCATGCCTAATTGACAAGTGCACCAGTCGCTCAAGTAATAAAATGTATATGAGTAGAGTGTCGATCTCACAAGGACTGATTTTGATTAATTTGCAAATTTTGACTTAACTTAGGCGTTAATTGAGAGAAAAGCGAGTTTATGAAAATTTAATAAAAATATATAGTAAAATTTTTAACTAGTGAGAGAAATTAAGAGATTATGCAAGAAAGAGATCTAAGTGAAAAATATGTGAGAGACACTGTTGGGGAAGATGATTTCGCTAGTACCACCTTAATTTTGCTTGATATTATGAATTGATTTGCAATGGAGAAGTTTGTGTTAAGACTTAATTTATTTTAATAAAAAATATACAAGAAAGTATTATATTAGGAATACTTTTCTTAACAGCAATATTCCCTTTTACGGAAAATCTTAGAGGTATTTCTACTAGAATATTTGGAAAAGATGTCTATATAAATTTATATTTCCTCCAATAGAATCAAAATTTAGAAAAAGAAAAATCAACCTAATCTTTAGAAATAATCCCAACATAGAAAAAATACCCATAGGAGTAAAACATCCTTTGGTGGAACATTTTAGAGATCAAACTGAAATTTCTCATAATACATTCATAGGAAATAGATATTATGAGGATAAGATAGTCATTGACATAAAATACTAGCAAAATAATAGTATGATGAGTTTTTATAATTTTTTAAATTTATTAAAAGCTTATATAAATTTAGTAAACCCTCGCATGAAAATTTATGCAGAAAGAGGATATACATATTACATTAGAAATTTTAGAACTTATGACACTAGATATATAGAATGCTATAACAACTATGACGAAGAAATTATAAATTTTACATTTAGAATTTTTCCCACTCTCAAGATAATAGAAGATTATGAACAATTATTGGAAGAAAATAGAAAAGATAAAATTAGAAATTTGCCATACACTAGTATAATCCATCCCAATGCATTACTTATAGTAGAAATAGAAATTTCAGATCTAGAATACAATAGTATGTTAAAGCAAAGAATTCCTTTAGAAATACCTTATAAAGACTTAGAAAAAGGACGAGAGTACTTAGTAAACCTTCGTTCAGAAGAATGGAAATGACCTCTAAAATCATATTTCTCTTTAAAAAATGTCATCTTATCTAGTTTGTTTTCTATCCAAAAATTTCAATCTAACTTATATAATCAACATTTCTTTCTCCGTGTTGATTATAAGCCGACAAAAGAAAATTTAGAAAATTCTGTTCAGAATATCGTTTCCAGCCAACTTCTCGCAAGATGGCAAGACATTTTGTTAGCATTTGATTTTGAAATAGAAGTGAGAAATAGTGAGAGCAATTTAATACTTGATTATAGTCTATTACTTGATTTCTTTTGCAAAAAGATGGTCAGTCAAAGGCCCAATAGCAAGAACTCAAAGCCCACACCAACAAATTCACCATACTTAATCCAATCCATCATCCTCCATTACCATACAAATCTGCTTTAGTCAACTAGCCATCCAGCCCATTAGCAAATTCACAAAAAACCCCAAAAAAAGCCTCAGAAATAATTTTGCAACCATTCAATTCTCCATCCACAATTTCTAGCAGATCATTTGGTAGCAATGACAAGAAAAATGACAATTGGGTTACCAAGCCCAAACATATTCATATAGCATTTCTAGATGATGATTTAGAAATAAAATCCTTGAAGGAAGCATCAAATTTATTCTTTCCTCGAGGCCCCCTATTTTTGCCACCTTCTCTAGAAAAGTCCAGAGATTTTTATGAAACTATTTTAGAAAATACGGGATCAATCAAAATTACACACAATCTTAATCCCAAGGATCCTAGAAAAATTTCATTTTCAAAAATACAAATTAAAAAAGCCATCACTTCCTCTTTGTGGAATGCTCCTTATTGTTCCCCCCGAGCCTTCTCTTGTGATATGACTCCATCCACCTACACCTATTGGGATAATATCAATGCATGGAGCAATGCCCTTTTTTATGATGGTTCTATCCACATATGGTTCCTTTTCTTTGAAAAAACCTGCTAAGGACATTTCCCCACTTGGTGGATAAATTGGTGGAAAATCTTTGGTCAAACTCTAGAAATCTATCCTCCAGAAATCCAATCACTTTTTCATGAATATAGCAAATTTTCTGTTGAGAAAGATAATGATATCAAGCTACTAAATTTTTGCAATTCCTTTAATATTCCTTGGATTATGTGTTGGTGTTTACATCTTGACACTTATTCATATCCGAAGAAATTTGTTAGAAGAATCAAAGTAAAGCATTAGAAAAAAACTGATGTTAAGAAAATTGTTGACCAAGTCAACATGTTCCTTGCCCCTTTCAAGAAGAGATCCTCAAAGTAGCCAATAGTAAACACTAGCAAAGATGAATCGTCAACAACAACAAAAATATCTCCTAAAGTATTGCAATTACATTCTAGACTTAACAATATCACAGATTTTGAAGAATACAAGAGACAAATGTTAGAAGAACTTTCCCAGATAGAAGAATCTTTAAAAGAAGAAGAAGATAAAGATGACAGCGCAGAAGTGGATTACGCCTAAGAAAATGAAGACGATTGCTTCGGAATCCTTCCCCCAATAAGATAAGATTAAAGAAAATGGCATACAGCATCCTCCACTTGGGAGAATTCTAGTGAACCGATGCTACCACAAAGAGCAATTTTTGTTAGCAAGACATCACATAAAGAAACTTTAGAAAAAGCAAAAGCAAAGTTGGTTGTTCGATAGTAAAAGAATATATCATATAACTCAGTTTTTTTTAGAAAATAGAGAAAGTAGTTTGTCTATTTGTAGAAATTATTGTACTCACACTGAGACTCTATCTCCCAAAGGTGGCTGCCATGTGCTATAGGGCGAATAGAAATGATTTGTAATTTTGTTTGAGTCTGTAAAGTAACCAGAGTCAAGTCGTTTGAGTCTGTAAAAGAATAATCAGAGTTGAGTCCGGTTTAACCATAGTTGTGTTTAGTTTGTCTATAAATAGATCTTTTGCAATGTCAGTCGGCAGAATGTGTGATTTCCAGAACACAAACTCCTTGTGAGAAGAAAAGTCATCTGTCTTCCAAGTCCTTGTAATTTCCAACAAAATTTTTGTAAGTTTACTAGTCAAGTCTTTGTAATCATATTGCTTTCCACTTGCAATATTAATCATCCTTGTGTGCTTCCACTCAATTTGCAATTGTCACGAATACTTCTTGCATTCACACTTGTTTGAAATTTTCTTGCATATTCTCATTTTGTTTTAATCCCTGGGCCATTATGGTATGAGAGCATTAACCATAGACAATGATGTGAAAGATCAAATAATGAAAATTTTAGTGGACATTAACCAATCTAGTGTAGAAGAAACTAGTGAGTCTGATTTAGACATTTTTGAAATGATGTCTCATATATATGTTGTATATAGCATATACAATAGCGTATATATACAACATATATATACTATAGTATATGAATATACATACGGTATATATTATAGTACATATATAGTATACATATAGATATATATAACATATATGAAATTTACTATATATGTAATGCATATATAGTATATTATATACCATATATAGTATATATATATATATATACTTACTATTGTAAAATATATAAGTATATATATTGTATACATATATTGTGGTATATGCATATATTATAATATACACTATAGTGCATTACATATACTATGTATATACATATATATAGTATATTTGAACTATATATGTAATATTATATATGTACTAGATATTTAATATCATATATATTATACTATATATATAGTACATATAGTACTATTAAATTTTGGATACATAGTACACATGTACTATAGGTATGTATATATATATATACACATATATTATATATAGTGTATATATATACACACTATATACTATGTACACATAGTATATATGTACTATATAATGTATATAATATATACTGTATATAATATATAATGTATATGTATACACTATATGCTATCTATACGTAATGTATAGATAGTATATATGTGTATACATAGGGGTCGTTTGGTAGGTTGGATCGGATAAGGGAAGATAAGGCAGGTAGTTGGATAAAGTATCCCGATCACATAATGATTTGAATAATTATCTTATTTAACGAATGTGACAAAAGTGGCGACTAATGATAGTAGTAGTAGTATTGTCCAAATAGGTTGGGTAGAGATCAGATAAAATTATCTTACCCTCCCCCAATATAGTTTATTCGAATTTGGCCCTACTATTATTCAATCTCTCTTTTGCCCAAATTTTATCCGACCTACCAAACATGAATCTGGATAGAATAAGAGTGGATAAACTATCTTTATTTACTCTTATCCGTCATACCAAACGTGCCCATAGTATATACTACATCTATTATAGTATATACTATATTTTACATATACTATATATATAGTGTATACTATGTATATACATATATACAGTATTTATGAACTATATATGTTATATTATATATATACTAGATATGTAATATCATATAAATTATACTATATATATAGGACATATAGTACTATTAAATTTTGTACACATAATATACATGCATTATATGTATGTATATATATACATATATATACTATATATAGTGTGTATATATATATACACACACTATATACTATATATGTATATACTATATACTATCTATACATTGTATATACTATACACCATATATGTACATAGTATATAGTATATGTACTACATGGTATATATAATATATAGTATATATGTACTAACATAGAAGAGCATATACTATGTACATATATTATGTATAATATTTATATATATTATTAATTTTTTTATTAAAATTAATTACTTTTTGTAATTAAAAAATATATTATATATATTATAATACAATTTAAAAAATTGATTTGTTTAAAACAGTGGGGGCGCCCAAATGGTGGGTATTGGGCGCCCAAACAGTGGGCGCACGGATTAATCTTTTTAAAAATATTTGGGCTTTCTGACGGAATCTTGCCCACTAGAAAAGCCCAAAAAGTTGTCCTGCATCTGTTACTCGGGATTTATGAAAATTTTTGACAGTTTTTTGTTAGAAAATTGTGAGAAATTTGTTAATTTAAATGTTTTTCTCCGCCGCTTTCCCTTTCACAATTTCTTCAATTTCTCTCCATAGCTCTCTCTCCTCTCGCAACTCTCTCTCCTCTTGCTCGGTCTCTCTTTCTATCTCTGCTCTGTTTCATCTGTCTCTCCCTCTCTCTATCTTCCTCTCTCACTCTCTCAAGTTTGCTCTCTCTCTCTCTCTCTCTCTCTCTCTCTCTCTCTCTCTCTCTCTCTCTCTCCCTTTCTCTCAATCATAGGTTTACTTGCCATGTCTGCCATTGAGGAATCGTCCGTTGTTGGGAATTGTCTGCCGTTGTGGAACAATTAGTCGATTGCTTTGCAATTTTATTGTAATTTTAAATATTTAATTTTTATTTTTATGTGGTTACTTTTAATACATTTTGTTTTATTAAATATGCAATATAAAATAATAAATAATAAATAATAAAATTTTCAAAAATTATAAAATAATTTAAAATATTAAAAATAAAAAATCTAAAAAAATTGCAGATTGAAAGTTAAAAAATGTAAAAAATAAAAATAATTATAAATAAAAATATATTTAACAAAAAATTATAAAAATTGTTAGAAATATTGGCTGGAAAATTCATTGAAAAAAATTACCGGCCGGAAAGTTCACCGGAAAATTTCCGCTGAAAGGTTGCTGGAAACTTCCAATGGAATATACGTCGGAAAGTTTGTTGGAAATTTTCAACGGAAGCTTCCTCCGGAAAGGCCATCTGAAATTCACCACTTTTTTTCTTGTCGGATAGATGAAGTTTCTAATGGAAGGCTTTTTTTTCCGACAAACATTTTCCATCAGAAATTTTCGACGGCATAATTCTTTCCGTTAGAAAAGAATTTCCGACGGGGTTTTTTCCGACGAAAAATTAGCTATTGGAAATTCCGTTGGAAACTATTTTTTCGATTGAATTTTTTTCTTTTTCGATGGAATTTGTCTATCGGAAATAGGCACAGTTTCTTGTAGTTAATGAAATAGGCACAGTTTCTTGTAGTTAATGAAATAGGGTTTCAACTGCCCTAAACATTCAATTAGATTTTAAATTAAAAATCCTAATTTCAAATAAGTTGAAATATTAATAAGAAGAGCTAAATTATTCATATTTTTCTTTCAAAATTAATATAAACACAACTAATTAAAATTTACTATATTTCTTTGAAAATCAACTATACCTTGATATATTAATCCTAAATTGCAAATTAGAAATTAACTAATCAATTAAAATCTAATTAAATGAAAATTAACTTTACACATAAAACTAGAGATGAGATAACATCATATTTAAAAGAAAATTAGGATTCCAATGTCCCTGAACATTCAATTGAATTTTAAACTAATCTATCTCCATTTCAAATAAGTTGAAACATTTAAACAAAACTACTTACTATATTTATGAGAAAATCAACTCTAACTAGATTTATTAATCCTAAATTGCAAATTAGAAATTGAACAATAAATTAAAATTTAATTAAAATGAAATTTAACTTGACACATAGAACTAGAGATGAGATAATATCAATGAAAGGAAAATCAGAATTCCAACTTCCCTTAACATTTGGTTGGATTTTAAACTAACTTACCTTAATTTCAACTAAGCTGAAATATTGAACTGGAGAACTAAATTATTTATATTTTTCTTTCAAAATAATATAAAAACACCTCATTAAGAAACAATTTACTACATTTCTATGAAAATCAACTTTAATTAGATTTATTAAGCAAAGACACAATCTTAACTATTAGGGTGAATATGTTTATTTTTATTCTATGTGCAAATCAGTTTATTCATTCACGCAAATAATTTATTCCGAGGCAAGCCGTTAAATGGCTTAAGTCAATGAGAACTTATTTACAAAGATTAATAAAGACCCTGTTGATCACAAAAAATCCTACCGGCACCACATACTAATGTACATCCACCCCTCTAAATGATCTTCATTTTCCCTTTTTGTTTTGAAATATTTCCATTTTTAATGTTTAAATACAAGTAGAGTTCAGTTAATATATTATAAATCTTTTAACTATGATATCATTCGAAGATCATAATTTTAATGATATTTTCTTACTTTTTGTGTCTATTTATATATTTTAATATATATATTATATGTATATATGTATGCACTTGTACGATTAAATAATTAGCAATGCAGTCCGTTTCACTGTCCCTTCCCCCTAGAATTATTCCAATTTGCAAAGAAAACTTTTCGAATTCATTCAAATATATCATTCTCCCATCTCTTTCATTCCCCAGCTAGTAAATATAAAATATAATTGTTAATTTTGATTATATATACACCATTATGAATAATTGGAATGGAGCACCGTGGCAAAGGGATCTCTTCTCTCTCTCAATTGCAATCCTTTTTCCCAAAATATCATTTCCCTCTTCTCTTTCCGTTTTTGGTTTTCCTCTCTTTTCTTTTTCACTACAAAAAAATCAGTGATTAACCATAGTTTTTTAACCACGGCTATAATAACCGTGGTAAAACCAATTCAAAAAGTAAAATTTTCCACGCACAGGAGTCTGTGGCTTTGACACCGTGGCCAAATGTTTTTTGATAACTCTACAATTTTTTTTTTCTCCCTCCAATTCTAGCATTAAAATTCATATAATTAAAATTTAATTGTAAAAATGTAATTCCATTATGTTTCCAATAATGTCACGTTATGGTGATAGTTTTGAAAATTCTTTATTTTATTAGATTTTTGTTTTTCTTGATAAAATTTACACAAAATTATTTATTTAAAATAATATATTCCTTCAATTATAAATTTAAATTTTTATGATTATTTAAATATTAATAAAATAGAATTTAAAATTATTTATTGATTTTAATTTTACAGTACAAATAATCTTTATATAAACACAAATTTATAAGGACAGGTTTGAGATCATTTTAATCCCACGATGTCTTCCCGCCCTAGAATGAAAATAGAATTTGATTTCCCGCATACTTTCCCGCGGTGTAAATATGTGCCAAACAAAAATTTGGAAAGGAGTGAATTAAGAAGAACGTAGTATTGAACCCAGGGCGTGGACTGCCTCCCCCTGATTTCCTGGAGCTCGCATCCATTGGCAACCTCTCCGGCCTTTCTTGCCCTGCTATCGCCAAAACCAGCAACATCTCCTCCCCTTCCTCCCCGACCAATACCTCTTTGTCCACTTAACTTGTTCCTGCAACTACGTCAATCGCACCGCCAATATCTCCTACGCAGGCCTCAACTACACCAACAACTGGAGACCGCAAGTAATGGCCGTTGGCAATGTTGCGAGCATATGCTTTTCTTGGTTCAGCATTGAAATCATTAGTTTAAGGTCAGAAACATCGACTAAGATTTCCTTTTTAATGTCATCCTAGTATGTCTTTTTTGCCCCGTAAGATATGAATTAACATGAGTTGATAAATAGATGTGTTCACTCTGTTTTGCAGCTTAGTAGTCATGGTTCCAATTTAACTGAGGAAGAATTTGAGACTTACGCCATAACTGCTTAAAAAGAAGCCAAACTTTACCTGGGACAGCAAATCGATGGGAATGGGAGAGCAATTACGGGACAACTTGTCCATGTAAGTAGTTAATTTTCACATTGGTTAGAATCCAAGGAGCTAAGTGCATTACCATGGCTGTTATATTAAGCCACTAGTTATTAAGTCTTGAGAAAAGGAAAGAATTTTGGAATACTGGCTTTGCTTATTGACATTTTCGATGTGAAATGAGAATAAAAACTTACTTTCTATAACTACCTTCATGCGCTTTCTCATGTCTTTGCTTGCTACATATAAATTACAGCCTTGCTTTTGAACATGTTAATCGTTGGCTCAAAAAGTCTAGTACTATAAGGCAACCTATCAACTAATATAATGGGTTGTATCACCTTCTTCATTAATATATCTACTTCGTATTTTTTTTTAATTCCCTTTTGCATTATGTATTTGATTTCAATATCTAGTATAGGCAAGTTGTCTTTCTCCAACAACTTCTATGCTAGTTATGGAGGCTAGGCCAGACAAGAGTTTGAAAGATGTTGCTTTAAAGATTTTGCAAAACATTGCAGCAACAATTGCTATTATCTGTACATCTTCAGGCGATGGCTTGTTCTATAGCTGTTGCATGTTGTTTCACTCTCCAGTACTGAAACGTAAGGTGTTAAGTTAATTTCCATCTACAGTGGTAGGTGTTTTCCTACTAACCAGTGGGGCCTGCTAATTTTAGGTATATTCAGGTACTTTGAACATTCTTCTGGTTCATTGCGAATACTCCAATTACCAATATGTGCAATCCCTTTGTGCACCTGGGATCCAAGAATAGGAGACTAAAATCAACGGTCGTTGGCAATGTTGCGACCAAATGCTTCTCTTGGTTCAGCATTCAGTTTGTTAATTTTAGGTAAGAAACATCTCCTACATGGAAAATCTTTACTGGGTTATTAATGTTGCCTAGTGCTTTTGTTTAGCCCCTAGCGGTGATATTAGATGAACGAAGAAAATATAACTTACTCTTCTATGGTTCAAACCCATTCTTATAAGAGAATAATTGAAGGGTTTCAGGTGTTGATAAGTAGAAGGGTTCTGCTTCATGAAATAAAAAAAGAACGTAAGAAGATAGTCAAGCCCGACTGGTTTAATGAAAAGAGAAGAGGAAGAGGCTAATTGAAAGTTCTGTTAAATTATTCATTTTAAATTATTTTTGTTTATTTTAAAGTTCTGTTAAATTATTCCGTTAATTCTGAAAAATTTGTTTTTAAAGGAATTTCAGATTTTAGAACACTACAACTAATGGTAATATACGTTAGATTGATTTGCACCTGTACGGGTTCTCATTTGACAGGGGTGATAATGCTAGACTTTTTAATTTTTGTTTATCAGTGGTAGACTAATTTGCACCTTGTACGAGTTCCCATTTCGCAGGGGTGATGGTGGTGCTAAGCTTTTGGTTTCTGTTTATTAGCATGACTGATATGTTGTCGTTTTGTTATTCGGGCAGACTAATATGTTGCCATCGTATTTTCCGAACAGGCTAATATATCGTCGTCCTGATTACTGGCTGATTATGTGTCGTTATTCTGTTTATCGGCTTACTGTATGTCGTCGTCTTGTTTACCGACTGACTGTGTGTCGCCATTTTGTTTATCAGTTGACTGTGTGTCACCGTTCTATTTCCCAATATATGTTATATTCTAGATTATGAACTCCCCAAGATTTTGATTTTTGATATATGAAAATGATTTGATTTTAAAGAAAAGTCTTATTGATATCTGTAAATGATTTGTTAACTTGAAATATTTCTAATATTTATAAATGATTTGTTATAAAATGAAGGTTTCGAAAACGTAAAAGATTTGTTAAATGGAAAAATATTTTGTTATACATGTAATTTATTCTTATAAATACATGTTATTATTCACTTGGTTTGTAGATTACATTTATTTTTTTTCTAGATTTAGAGCTTAATGTTCAGTTAGATTCTGTTATTGAAAAGAAGTCTCTTTATTTCTATTATTGCTGTTCTTAGTTGGAAAAAAATTAGTTATTTTAGTTTTGTCGTATTTGTATTTTTGGATTTCATAAACAGTTCTATTTGACTATAGACAAATTCCTGTGGGTGCATTGACAGTTTAGTTGAGATTTTGGACACGATTTTATTTCTGATTGTATGAGATTTGGTTTAAAAATATGTTTAGTTATATGTAGGACTTAAGGGGTTGTAATTTCTTCTAATTCTTGTGCCGGTCATGCTCCATTATTTACGTCGTGACAAGTTATTTATTTTCTTGTCTTAATTTTGCAAAAAAAAAAAAAAAAACTAGATTAGATCATTGATAGGATGGTGGGTTGGGAAAGGAGGCCAACTAGGAAAGGCATGCACGGAGGAAATCTTTACTAGGCTACTCTCGCTATGTAATTACTAAGCGTATATTTTTCAAAGATTAAGAATGTGTTTGAATTATTTAACAATTTAGTATATGAAATTATGTGTATTATGATTTTTTAATTATTTTTCATGTTTGTTTGTGGTAAATGAGGATTGAAATGATAAATGTGTATTATAGGAATTAGTTTTTTTTTTTGTGGTCAATGATTAATTTGTGGATTATAACAATTATGATTAGTGACATCTTAAAAAAGATTACAAAGAGGTCATAAAATTAGTAACTTTTTTTATGACTCGTACATAAATAAGAAAAATTAATTTAATGGAATCACTAATTATTAATGACATATGGATCACTTATATGTATTCATTTTTTATATGTAAACATAGACATGAGTGATTTGTGACCAATTCAATAATCACAAATTAGTGAACTCCCAAATTGCGGTTACAAATTAGTGATTTCATGAGAGCGAACACAAATTAGTGATTGCATCTGTCACCCAGTGCCCAAAAAGAAAAAAAATTTAGTGGCCTCTTTTAAAATATTAGTGACTCCAAATTAGGCGGTCACTTAAAAGAATTAGTGACGAGTTTTTTTGTGATTAGCTTTATTAGTTACAAAGACGGTCACTAATTTATTCAGTAATTGTCTCTCTTTGTATTTAGCGATTGTTGCTACAGTTATTAAAAGTCTTTTTTGTTTTTTTTTTTTTTGGTAGTGAGCCTGTAAAAGCAAAAGACACAACATTGAAGAGTGTGTTGATCTCCGCTCTCTAATTTAATAGATTGGATTGCTTATATTTGATGAATATTATATGTTGTGCTTCCTCAAATTTTATCCACATATTGATAAATGTAAATGATGAAGTTGCCATCTCATAAAGTTGGAATAAGGCTTTTGGAGAGTGCCACTGATTGTTTGGGGGGGAAAGTTTCCCTAGCTAATCTCTCTTTAATTCTAACTAAAAGTAAAAAAGGATTCCCTTGCTAATCCATCTCTATTTTTAAGTAAAGAAAAAAGAAAAAAGAATTTAGTCAGGGAACGGTTTTCTCGCTAATCCCTCGCTAAGTCCAACTAAAAACTCAAAAAAATTAGTTAGAGAATCATTTTGCTAACCTTTGCTAATTTCAGCTAAAATCGAAAAAATGTTAGTTAGGAATTTTTTCCTTACAAATCCTTTGTTGAATCATATAGAATATAATGATGAAATGTTCCAACACCTATGCTAGGGCACAAATTGAGCCTTTCTAACTTAAAATTTTACAAAGGATTTAGATCTTAGTTAATTGATTGCTAATTAGTGATGGATTAACTTGGGATATTTTGTAATGGCCTTAACATGTAATGTGAGAAAAAAAGGATAATAATAATATATAGAAAATTCATAAATAATGGGTAAGTGGGGTAATTGCAAGAATTAAATTAAGTTAGGGCTTAATTAAGACTTTAGGAGGGGGTAGCTGAAACAATTAAGAGAATTGGGTGGTTAATTAAGGAATTAGAGAATGTCACGCCCCGAGCCGGGTCGGTGATCGGCACTAGGGCTTACTAACCCTAGTAAGCCTCAAAACACCCAAACAGGCAAACAGACAAAATTCATTAATAAATATAAATCATGATGTGCTGACCCAGTACCTAATTACCAAGACCTGTTTAAGAGTTCAAGAGAGTTACTTTAAATACAAATGAAAAGATACAAAAAGGAAATGTGCCTGTACATTTACAAAGTTGCCATCTCCTAGCTTTGACTCTGGCGCATTAATCGAGTAGGAACAACAAGTCAAATTTGAAAAATTATAAATTGTAAGTTGCGAGACTTAGCAAGTATAGATGATACCTAGGCTATGTATGCTAAAGTATGCAACAAGTCTTAAATCAAGTACCACACATATACAAATATTTACAGTGAGTAATAACACGTAGAACAAACATGCGAAGTATCATCATAACCAATCTATCATATCACATCTATTGGACCAGGATACACTCCCCACGCTACGACAGCACACTGCCTATCGGGTGAGTCATTGGTAACCCAAAAATCACATCTTGGCACAAGGTCCAAGGCACTCCCTGCACATTACAGCCCATCATCCGTTGGTTGAGCCTGCCATTCCATACACATTATATAACGAGATCCCTGTCTTGTCTTCTCACGATTGGAGGAATCCACTGTCTCGACGATTGAAAGAATCACAATAGTGCGCATCATCCTTGCAGCCCCTATCGCCTCATAAGGGACTCAGGCTGACTCACTGCTAGACACTATAGATCATTGTACTCCAGTCGAGCTCTTTCCGTTCCTAAATCACATCATATAGTACTATCTTCACATATAAGTCAACAAGTATACATACGCATATATAGTTCACATTTTAAAAATCCATAATAGTATATCAATATAGCTCACTGACAGTACACAAATCACATAACATATATCCCGAGGGTAACACATATCTCAAATACAGTTTAAGAAATCACATAACTATCATGCCAGTAAAACAGTATGGAAACACAAGCATAGGAGAGGTATCATCACTCATCTATACAAAGGTCGAGCCAAGTAGAAGAAAGAAGTCCCAGCCACCTTCACCATCTCTCTGGTCTTGGTGCACCTTCTCAAGTGTATTTAAAAACAAAATCGCATAGAATTGTCACCAACCTCAAACTCGATACAAAAAAATGGGCTCAGTAGCCTCAAACCGAGCTTAAATCTCAAATCAACACCTTAGCACGCATCTCGAGACACTGAGACCTGTCACCGGGACCTACGTGACTCCTTACCACAACAACCTAGCTCAAAACCCTCCACAAAATTGAACCAAACACCACAGTCCTCAAATCATAGCGAACCGGCCTCCAAAAACCCTTAAACTAGTCTAACTTAGCCTAAAACTACCTCAAGCTCAATTAGATCGACACGAAACCCTCAAAAATGGATTTAAAAAGCCCCAAAAACCTTCAGAACCAGTCTGAACCGACCAAAAAGGTATTAAACCAGCCCTGAACCGGACCAAAAACCCTAATCCCAAGCTTTGGTACACGAACTGAGCCCGGTTTACCTTGAATCGGATAGCCAATAATCACCAAACTACACGGTTAGCTCGGTCTTATCATGCTGAACTGGGAACCGGTTCAACCTTTCCGAGAGAATCGGTTTAAAACCTGGTGAACCGGTCACCCAAAGGACAACACTAAACTGGCCGGTTCACCTTGAACTGGCTAACCAAAATTTCTCGAACCTACTTGGTTTGATAGCACTCATTCCAATGAACCAAGAACCGGTCCACTTGGCAAGAAAACTAGTCAAAACCACCTTGAGCCTGAGCCGAGTAGTCAAACATCCGGTCAACTCTAGCAGTCAGTCCACCTTTCATAACCTTAATCCAAAAATTTCAAGTTTATTTAATCCCCAGCTATCCCCAATCTCCCTTATCCCAACCTCTACTATCCTTGGGGATAGCATGTCCTCAAAATCCCACTGAGTCAACCAAGACAGGTTGACTCGCCTCAACTATACAAGGTCAAATTGACTCTCCGAGTCAACTTGACCCAACTTGTTGGGCCTAATAGGCCTGGGCCAACCTGCGGCCTAGGCCTAGTTTTTTTTTTGTTGTCGGCGTGGCTTAAGCCCACAGGCCGTTAAGGAAATTGGGCTGAGCCCAGGCTGAACGGCCTGGACCAGCCGAACACAGGAGACTTGGACCCTTCCGAGTCTCGTCCCCCTCCGCCCGACACTCGGGCGTTCAACCCAGTTGCAAGTTGACACTGCAACCGGTAAAATGAAAACTGAAAAACAGCCAAGAAATCCAGCCAAAATCTGACTCACTTGGATCAATTAACACCCTTGAAAACCAGATTCTGAGACCAGGCGAGCTCCAAGCCACCCTCAATTTGAAGAAAAAGCTGCTAATAAGCTAGCAAAAGCCCGGAGAGAGCCGCTCGGTCCATCGTCCCTTTATCGGCTAAAACCTAGAAAAATTCACTCTTTCTCACTCAAAAATTCCAATTGATTGAGGGGTTCGGTCGACCCCTCAAAAACGCACGCAAGGGTGCATAAAGCTAATCCAAATCATTACAAAATGTGGCTGAATCAGAGAAAACCATGATTTGGTTCACTGTTCATGCTAGTTTTTTGAAAATTGCAGACTTAGTCCCCTTGACTTTGCTCCCTCAAAGATTAGTCCCTAAGAAAATTTCAATTTAGCCCCCATACATTTTAATTCTCTTAATTTGGTCCTTATTATTTAAAATTATAAAATTCAAGTTGTTACAGAGAAGTTGGGGCCAAATTCGAATGTTAGGGGTGGAAATTGAAGGAAGTGAAAGAGGGATGTCACGACCCAAAATCGGATACGTGACCGACGTAAGAGTTAGAATAAATTCCAACTCATGCAAGCCTGACAGAAACATTGAATTTAACTAAAAAGCAGAAAGTTTGATAAAACTCAAATAAAATCCAAACCAAGCTAACTGAAATATCAAACACAAAACAGAATCCTGTCTGTAGTCAAATGGAGCATACTAAAATCTTAGGAATACAAAGTCTGATAAAACTGAATAACTAACTCTGAACAAAAAATCTAAACAAAACAGCTGATGCCATAGACTCCTCTCAGCAAGTAGGATCCACTGGATCAGCGTACTCAGAATCTGGAAAAAATAAGTGTGAGTCTATCGACCCAGTGAATAATAATCTGCATTTACAAGATCAAAGGACATGCATACAGTTATAACAGGTAATTTTTACTAAAACATATTTAATTTCCAAACACTTTCCATCATTTAGGGAGTTCGTAATTCTGAACGTAACATATATCGGGAAATAGATCGGTGACACACAGTTAACCGATAACCAAGACAGCGACACACAGTCAGTTGATAATCAAAGCAGCGACACACAGTCAGCTGGTAATGGCAATAATGCCCGGGTAATAACATGGCAACATATGCCCTGATAACTGAATGGCAACACATGCCCTGAAACTGAAATGGCAACATATGCCTAAAACTGAAAATGGCAAACGTATGCCCTGGAAAATGAATGGAAAAATGGCAACATAGCCCTGAAACTGAAAAATAGCAACATATGCCCTAAAATGTCTAGCACCATCACCCTGTTAGATGGGGAACTGTCTTATTACAGGTGCAAATTGCAAATCATGCTAACGTATACTGCAGTTAGCTGCAGTGTTCAAAAATCCGAAACTCCCGCAAAATAATGTTTTCCAGATTTAACAAAATAGTTAACTGAATAATTTTTATGTAATGATATAAAACTGAGTCAGATGTAAATGATAGATAAGTTCCAAAACAAATTTAGAAATTACATGCATGTCCCTTGTCATATAATTTAACAAAAAATTTAATCAGATTTGCAGAAAATCAGGTAATAAATAAAAAACAGATTTAAATTTAATATGGAAAGTAGAACGGCTCATAAATACACATTACTACTCACAGCACGAAGAATCAAAGAGAAATCCGACACCCGACGACACAGCTTAACCAGAATCGAGCGATCGATCTAAGAATCAGGAAATAATTGTATTACTAAATATATATTTTGATAATAATCAATTTAAATTTAAAAGTAAACTAAATTTCAAGGTTTGCGTGCCCGTGTCCCTTCCTATAATTATTTAAGTCCTGAACCGTTTAATCTTCATGAACCAAGGACCAATATCTTAAAACCATTCCCTTAAAATATCAAACCTGTAATTTTAAACCTTAAATAATCATTTAATGAAGTGAATCAATCATTAAAGGAGTGAACCGGCTATGAACCGGTTGTTCGGAGGCTAAACTGGCCATAAACTGAACTTAAACCATTAAACTAATCATGTTTTTATTTTCAATACATTTAATTAATTTGGAACCGGGTTAAAAAGCACTGAACCGGTCCAAAGGAGCACTGAACCGGGCCTTAGATTGTTGAAC
>CAJVSB020000076.1:0-90960 GCA_911865555.2 Thlaspi arvense
AATTGCACTGCTAAATTATAGCTCACAATCTCATATGTTTGTGTTAGGTTTTTGAGTGAATTAGGGTGCCTTATGCTTTCCATTTGGCTCTCCTTTCACTCCTATGACTCATCTATGTTTAATTCCTTTGTAATTCACCTTTAAAGCCCTAATGTATTCATTTTTGGCCCTCATACAAACCTAGACAGCAAGCTCCCCTGTTCTGCAGGAATTCTATCGAATTTTCCAGATTGCCCTGTTTGGTTTTTCAATGGTGTTAAGCCACTTTTGTTTACCCCCAATTTAAGCTTTTCTTCCCTTGATTTCCTCCTCATTCCTTCCCCTCTTAAGGTTTGCAAGTTTGAACCTTAATTGGTGCTTCAATTCTATCATAAGTCTCACAAAAACAAGACAACCTTCATGGAAGCACAAAATTTCAACTTCTTAGAATCAATTCATGGCAAAAGTATGGGAGAACCTCCCCTAGGGTTTGGCCAATATGCATTTCAGAGCCCTAAGCTCTCTTAATTCATCATTTAGTTCCATAATTTCATTAATAGATGCAAGAAGAATCAAATTCTACATGAAATTCAACTAATTTTTGAAGCAAAATTTGAAATTTAAGCTAGAGGGGGTTCAACCATGCTAGGGTTTTTAGCCTTTATTTGTGCTAAAAAATGAAATAAAATTCATATATGTGCATGTATGTGTGATATATTAGCTTGGTTGAGCAAGAAATTAGAAGAAAATTAATCAAAAATTGAATTTTGCATAAAAATTACCTATTTCCCTTGATTTTCCTTCTTTTTCTTCTTTTTCTTCCTTCCCTTTCTCTCTCTTATTCTCCCTTTTGTTGGTGCACGAAAATGGCCTTAAGAGTGTTGTTAGGGTGTTTATAAGTGGGAGAGTCAGCTGCTGGCAACTTAAATTTTTAAAAATTACAAATAGACCCTGAACTTTGTTAATTGCATATTTGACCCCAAGTCTTGCCTAAGTGGTGCTGTTATTTAGCTTAATTTTTCAAACTAGTCATACTATAATTGAGACCACCTAAAAATCTTTGTAATTGATTTTTTTTTTTTAATTTCCATTTAAAAATTTGTCAGCAAAAATTAAGTTCTTTCAATTGGAACTATTATGCCTTAATTTATATAATGTCATAAAAATCTTATCTTTGTTTGGAAAAAGGCTTATTTTTGTTGGTGATAAACTAAACCATTTTTCTTAATTATATAAAGAAATGTGTCTAAATATTTCCAATGGGATTGATTATTTCAGAAAAAATTAATATGTCATCAATGTATACAATTGTGAAATGGGTGTAAGGATTGAATATATCATTCATTCCTCTTTGGAATTTTGATGTAGCATTTTCATACCAAAAGGCATTACGTTCCATTCATATTGGCCAAAAGGAACAGTAAAACTATTTTTTATTTGTCAGATTCTTTTATTTTGTATTTGCCAAAATCCCGATTTTAGGTCAAATTTGAAGAAAATTCTTGTATTGGTTAATCTTTAGTAATAAATCTTGTTTATTTAGTAAGGATACCTTATCCATTGTAAAGCATCATTGAGAGGTTTGTAATGATAACAAGTCTTAGGATTCCTCTTCTATTTTAATATTTTTGTTAACATAAAAAGCAGCACAACTCCATGATGGCTGGCTTTTTCTTATTAATTTTTTTATCTAATAAATCTTGAATTTCTTTTTTGCAATACTCAAGTAATTCTTTATTCATTTGGATTGGTCTTACCTTTGATTTTTATTGAGATTCTAAAAATCTTTAGTATATGGTAGGCTTACTACACGCTTTTTTTGTTTCCCTAAAAGTATTTTGGTAAATTTGAAGAGGCTTGTTGTATTAATTTTTCTTGACAGTTCAAAATTGCTAATTGCATATTTTTGTCTAGTAATTTATTTTGAATGTTTTGATTGATTTTTCATCTTTTTAGTAAATTTAATTGCTTTTTCTTGGAATTATTCTTATTATTGAATTAATTTGTTCTTTAGGGTATATTGCTAGACTTTTCAAATAATTTAAATCTCTTATATCTGGTGGATTTAGAAATTCAAATGTAATTTCTTTGGTTATTAATTATTGTAAATATTCTTTAATTAGATACAATCATGGGTTGTAATAGATTTAGAAATGGAGTTCCTAATATTGCTTCCCTATTTAGGCTGTCTACCAGTAGGAAGGAATTTTAATGCAGATTCCTTGATTGCATACATATGCTTTTGAAAGTTTGTGTCTTATTTTGAGGGAGATCCATGGCAAAGGATAATCTTTCTGTTATGGGTTCAAAATATTTTATAGCACAAGCCCTTCTTGGATACAAATTAAGATCTGCTCCAGAATCCATTAATGCTATTGTATGAAGAGTATATTCTTTATTATTTACAACTTTTATTTTACATTATATTTTTGAAATGAGATTTGAGATAATAAATTAATGTCTTGAACATTTTTCGGACGTGTAAAATATTGAAAATCTTGTTGTACTTCTTGTACTTTTTCTTTACCTTTTGATTTTATTGTTTAGAATTATTATTTGATTTTTTGAGTCTTCCATTCTATTTTGTATTCATATTCATTTGTTCTTTTATTTGTCTTATTTCAAGTTTTAATTGGTTCATTTCTTGATTAGTTTGATCAATAGTTATTGTTTTTGTTTTATTGGATTTTTAGGTCCTTTGTATGATTTCTCATAAGTCATAAAAAATTATCTAAAGATTCTTTGTCTTACTTTTTTTGACATGTTCCTTGTAGAGATTGTTATAATCTTAACAAATAATTTTTCTTTAATTGCGGATCTTCTATATTTTCTATCATTTCCCAAATTAGTTCTTGTTTTTTTGAGATAACATTAATTGTATTGCAAGTACAATGTTGGTCTATAGTTTGATCTTCAGAGATGATGATTAGTTTAAGATTGGAATTCAGATTGTAGTACTCCAATTCATATTCTGAATTTATTGATATTTGTATGTCAAATTTTGATTGGTCAAAATTAATTAATAGTTTTATTAACTGTTCTTTTAAATGTTCATCTACATCCAAAGAATTTATTTTATTCTGGGTTGGACATTATATTTTAGATGACTTATTTTGCTACATTTATAACATGTTGGATAAATTTATTTTTATTAAAGTAAATTTTACTAGTTGAGATTGATTTTTAAATTTTTGTATTTTTAGATTAGAGAATTTTTGTTAGCGTTGTAAAAATTTTCTTTACTTGGTTTAGGTTTAAAATTTTATAATTTTTATATTTTATGAATTTTTTGTTGGGTTTTTTCTTGAAGGTGAAATTTCTGTATTTTTGTTGAATCCAAATTGTTGACAGAAATTTCCTAATTCTTTTCTAGAATTTGTTAATTCCTTTTATATGTTTGATTTATGTGAAAGTTTGTATGTATTTCTAATGATGTTTCTCTAATTACACATAAGATATCAGCATATGTTAAATTATCATAATTGATTTCCTTATTTTCATTTTGGTTTCTTAATTTGTTTAACATTTTCTAAAAAGAGTTTGGGTAAACCATCTATAAATTTTTCTTTCCAATATGATTGTCTCAAATTATCACATAAGGATAGTTTTGTAAGGAAAAACATCTTCATACCAAGTAAAATGTTGAAGTTTTGGACATCTTAAATTATTAAGAATTATTGACAATCTATATTTTCTATTTTCTTAGAATCTCCTATAAAATGTCTAACTATTTTATATGTTGAATTATTGACTGCATCTTGAAGATGTTGATTATTTTCAGTTTTAACAATTTCTCCTTCTTGATCTACTCTTAAAGCATTGGGGATTTGGGTATGTTCAGTTGAGTAAGGTATTTTATCCCACCAAGTATTAAAGCATATGAGAATCCTATATCTCTAAGAGAAATAGAAAATTTGGAAAAGAATTGAAAATAAACAGGACATTTGTAAAAGTTAGTTTCAACAACTTCTAATAAGAATCTTTGAAATTTAAATGTCTTTTATTTCTTAGACAAAGTAAGATTGCAATATTTAGACCACTTATAGTAAGTGGTTTGATTGGAATTTGAAAAAGCCAAATGAATATATTGATATTTTTGTTTATGTTTTTGGATGACTTTTGATCTAACAATTTGATAGTTTGATGTTCAGTTTACAGGAGAATTGTTTGTTTAATAATTTTGATTGAATAATCAGATAAAAATTGAAAAAGGTTTGATTTTGTAGATTTCTCTAACTGGATTTTAGGAATATCCCAGTTATTGAGTGATTGTTTTTATATTTTTTCAAAGTTTATTTTTCATTATTAATTATGTTTTGGGACGAACTTGATACCACAGACATAATTCTAGATAAGAATGTTACAATTTAGAATTTTTAAGTTTAAAAATTTTTATTAACCATCTCTTAAATTTTATTTTATCTTAGGCTTGTCAATAATTTTACGCTTATCACGAGACTTACACTATCCTTTGCCAAAGCTACCGACTCTAGACACTGATTCAAATAGATGTAATATTTAATTGATAAATAATTAAAATTTTAGGCCTAATTTTTTTTTTAAATTTGTAGTAACCTTCCTTACTTCTGTGGCTCTAATACCAAAGTGAATCCAGTGCTTGGATGGCAATTATTTAATTATCTTTAAATAATTACTGTTAAAAATATAATTTGTTATAGTGCAAATAAAAAAAAGGCAATAATAAATTCAGTTAATCAGACCACATTTTTTGACTAGATTACTGGAGTTGAAGGTGAATCAGTTCTGCAACTCCAAAGGCACAAATTATAATAAATATCCTAAACAAAATTACAATAGATATCCTAAACTAATCAAAACACAAAAACATGAAATAATTCAACACAAATAGAATTCTGAAAGTAAAAATATACTGGAAAATTTAAAATCTTGAAGTCTAGTCTTTTTAAATTCTGTATCAAAGAGCATCCAAAATCTACACATCCATAATGAAGTTATTTCATATCTGAATCAATTGAATGTTAGAAATATTTTGAAGGGTGGCCTATGGCACGGGACAAGCCTCTTCAAAGAAGAAGTGTGAGTTGGATCCTATAACCAGTCCTTTTTTAGGGCTTCTAATTTTGGCATCTTGCACTATATCATATGCAATGGACATAGGTCTTCAAGTCCTACATCTGGAGTGGGAGATCTATGTACCTTAATTCGATAGCATTCTATCCGAAAAACATGCCCTTAGCCCACAAAGTTGTTCAATTTCAAACTATGGCTTAGCTCAAATTTCACCAGCCCATCTGATTCTAGCCCCCTCTCCAAGGTGGACAATCATGCTAATATGAAGTTAACAAACCTACCAACTTCATCCTTTTAAATGAGCTTAAATGAAATGATTAAAATAAAAATATTATTCCCTTCTTGTTTTTCTTTCAACATTTTCTCCTATCCATGATGCCAACCAGGTAGGAATTGTGTAGACATAATGTGGAAACTAAATGAATAATAAACACTTATCAAAAGAGTTGAAAATCATATACCTAACGCCATTGATTTTAATTACCAAATGAATTTGAACAATGCACCGAGACTAATATACACACATCTACCAAAGACTAGATCCTTCTCTCCAACTTCCTAAAGGCAATAGTACATGGAGATAATCATTCTAGAAGTGTAGAGAGAATTTAGCCACTTATTTAGAGACTCAGGTGTCCCTCTCATTAAGGACTCCTAAGTTACTCAGGTTTCTCTTCCAATCAAGGATTCCTAACTCAGGCCTACCCTATAATGCCTAACACCTTACTATAGAGTGTGTGCTACCTATCGCACAAGTCCAAATAACCAGATCACCTAACATGGGCTTGGATTATATACTTCAGCCCATTTTTCATAAAAATAAATTTAATTAATTAACTTTTTGCCCATTAAGGTTTTTCTAACATTCTCCTATTTGGGGCAAAGTTAATTATAACTTCAAAACTCTCGGACTGAATAATCAACAAAAATGATTATTCATGGCTATAGTTTTAATAAACTATGTAATCCAAAGATAGCAATCTGAACTGCTCAAACCAAATAATATCAATTATGTTAAATCATGGGAGCTTTGCATCCTTAATTTACATAAGACCTATCCATGGTTACAAACACAATCACATTATTGCAATGAGCAATGTAGTGTAACAATGTAGCAAGAAAACGGTCTTATGTGATCCAAGCAACCATTTTCAATGTTAGTGCAGGACTTTTCATTAACATCCTCAAGAGCGTCATGCATAGGAGAAATCTCTTCTTCAATAACTTGCTCAAACTAGATGCATAGGAGGAACTTGTACTTTGGTATGGTACATATAGAATCTAGAGATATATCTCAAATATATCTTATACAAATAAACAATCCATAACATGTATCACAATATTATGTAAAATAGCATATCAATTATTCTTTAAAGAAAAATCCAACTAGAAAAGTTAAAATATTAACATCAATACAAAATACTCTCACTAACCAAGAATATCGAAAGAACTCACAATACCCATATTTACAACATACTTTTAGAAAACATATGAGTCTAAGACATTTGATTAACAGATCAGCTAGCATAGAATCCTTATTGATATACTTCACAGTAACTTTCCCTTTCTTCATGAAATCTTTGACGGTTAAATATTTCACTCTAAATGCTTAGAACAACTGATGTTTTTGTTGTTCTTTGTGAAGAACAATGCAACACCATTATCACAAAAATTTTAGTGGTCTGGATATGGGATCAACAATCTTTAATCTTGTAATGAGATTTTTTTACCAAATAGCTTGACTAACAGTATCATAACAAGCAATGATTCAGTTTACACAACGGAAGAGGATGTGAGGGTCTGTTTCACACTTTCCCAAGATATAACACCCCTAGCTAAAGTAAAGATATATCTAGAAGTAGATTTTAAATCATCTAAACATCTAGTAAGATCAAAATTTCTATATCTAATTAGTTCTAGGTCATCAACTCTTCTATGTACAAGCATGTAATCTTTCATTTTTTGTTGGTATCTCATTACCTTTTTAGCAACAACCCGATGTTGATTCCCAAGGTTAGATAGAAATCTACCTAGAATTCCAACAATATAAGTTATATCAAGTCAAGTGCAAACCTGAGCGTACATCAAACTTTTCACGGCATTGGCATAGAAAATTGTACTCATTTGCTATTTCTCAAACTTATTAGGGCATTGCCTCTTACTAAATTTGTCACCCTTTATCACAAGCACATTACAGGTTTACAATCCTACATATCGAATCTTTGAAGCACCCTTTCTATATAAGCTATGTGGGAAAGCCCTAACAAGTATCGAGATCTATTTCTATAGATTTCAATGCCAAGAACAAAAGATGCCTATCCAAAATCTTTCATATAAAAAAGTTTGGTTAACAATTGTCTGGTCTCACTAAGTAAAGCAAAGTCACTGCTAGCCAACAAAATATCATCAACATAGAAAATTAGAAAAAATAAACTTACTCCACTAATCTTTAAATAGATACAATTATCAATTGTATTCTTTACAAACCCTAAGGAAGTGACAACTTCATCAAATTCTAAATACACTGACGAGAAGCCTATTTTAGTCTATAAATAGATTTCTTTAATTTGCAAACTAGTTGCTTCTTCCCCCTTCCTAAAAACCCTGAGGTTGTTTCATGTAAATTTCCTTTGTTAAATCACCATTCAAAAAGTAGTTTTGACATCCATTTGGTGTAATTCAAGATTGTAATGAGCTACTAACATGAAAGGAATCCTTAGAGGATACTGGAGAAAATGTCTCTAAATAATCAACACCTTCTCTTTGTGAAAACCCTTTAACAACCAATCCTTGCTTTAAAGTGCTCAATTCTACCTTTAGCATCTTTCTTTGTTTTGAACACTCATTTGCAATCTATAGCTTTGTAGTTTTCAGGAAGTACAACTAGTTCCCACACTTCATTATTAGCCATAGATTGAATCCCTTTTTCATAGCATTTATCCATAAGTCTGACTGTGTGCAAGAAATAGCTTCCTAATTAGTCACTGGATCAGTAACTTGTCTAATATCATAATCATGCTTGCCAGGATAAACATAATAATCAATAGGTAGGGAAGATCTTCGCTGTCTCCCAGGTGTTCTAGGGTGTACCTGCTCAGTTGGTTTTAAAGATTGGTGATTTTTTTCATATATAGGAGTATCATCCATATGTACAATACTATCCTGAATAGTTTAGAGATAGTAATATCATCCATAACAGGTAATGGGAAAGTAACAAATATATCCTAAGTAGTCTCAACATTCACACCTTGGAGGGTTCAATCTCTACCACATCAAGTTTAAGAAACTTCATAGTCAATGACTCAACATTTTGTTACCTTTCTAAGAACAATAGAATCTATACTTTTTGGCATTGTCTAGATAACCCATGAAAAACAACAAATAGTTTTGGGGTCAGTCTTTTTCTCATAAGGTTATATAATCTCACTTGTACAGGATAACCATAGACCCGAAAATGATTAAGGCTTCATTTTGGCCAGTCCATAATTCAAAGGTGTTTTAAGGACAGATTTACTAGGTACCCTATTAAGATGTACAAAGCTATTTTCAAGACCTCACCCTACAAAAATGTTGGCAAGTTGGATCTACTAATCATACTCTTCATCATATCTTTAAGAGTACAATTACGTTTTTCAGCTACACCATTTTGTTTCTAGACTACTAGGCATGGTGTACTGAGCAACAATTCCATATTCTTGTAAATAATTGGCAAACAGTCCCATATGATGCCCAGCCACATCATTTTTTTCATAATATTCTCCTTCTTCATCAAATCTCACAATTTTGATGACTTTCCCAGTTGCTTTAAATTTTTCAAGGGAGTCAGATGTTTCTTATCAAATAAAGATAAGCATACCAAGAATAATCATCAATAAATGTGATACAAAATTTATTACTACAAATTGTAGTAGATAAAGGTTCATAGATATCCATGTAAATAATCTGTAAGAGGTCTGAACTACGGGTTGGCCTTTTATTCTTAGTCTTGGTTAACTTACTCCTGATACAATCATCACAAGTTCCCATGTCCCTAGAGTCTAATGGAGAAGGATTTCATTTTTAATTGACCTTTCAATTCTTTCTTTACATATATGACCTAGACACTTGTGCCACAATACAAAAGATTTTTCTTTAATCTTAGAACGTTTAGAAACAATATGCTCAACATTTAAAGAAGAATATGGATTATTTAGACACTAAACACAATCTGAACAAACCATTATCCAAACACCATGACCAATAATTTTGGAGTTTAAAAATAAATCAACTTTATCAAAACCAAAATTTGAACAAATAATTATTTTTTCCTAAATCTGAAACTAAAATTAAATTCCTTCTAAAGGAAGGCACATAAATAAATTATTCAAAATGAGTTCAAACTAAAGTCAAATTCATGTTAGCCTCAAGATTTCATATTATTTTGATAATGACAAAATAAATTAAAATTATTATATATATTTATATAATGGACAATATGGACAAATTATAAATATTAAGTTTATTGTTTAATTACATACACTATATGTGATAGGTTGTAAAATTGTCAAATTAGACATGTGTGTAGTAAATTGATTACATCTTACTATAGAAAAGTCAAAAATAATAAAGTCAATTTTATATAAAACTATACTCAAATACCTTTATTTTGATATATAATTTATCTTATATACTTATTTTATATTAAAATAGTTTATTATATAGATTTTCTTATATTGTCTTTTGAAAAAGTCAATATTGAAATCTACACGATATTATTTTAATTAGTAAAATATAACTCATGATATAAATAAAGTTTTGAATTAATTTTATTTGTAAAGTAGACGTGTTGAGCTTTAAAATTATATATTATATGCACAATTCACACTTATAGATTGATAGATATAATTTTCAAAGTGGGCCATTCTTTTGAGTTACACTGTCAGCAGACAAAATGAGTATACTATAGTATTTTTATCATATCTCAAAATATAAAAGTCAAATTTGTACAAATCTAATTTGAATGAAAGTAGATGTTATATAATTTATTATTTTTTAATATAAATTCAAATTTCTAGACAATTTTGAATTGGCCAACAACTTTTATCAAAAGCAATTTTACAGTCTGACACATCATTGAACTTTTGATCATTTCTCTCAAATGGCGCATGATAATTCAATGATTCTTTTTGCATTTGAAAATAAACTCATTGAAGAATACTCAAAAATATTTGAAGATTTTTGAACGTTCGGGGCCATTTTATTTGAATTTTTGAAACGAACCAATGTGCAGTTACTATTGATAAATGATTTTATCTTTCACAAAGACTAATGTCTCTTTGGTGTTTTTGCCTATAAAATGAGCATAAATTGAAGGAAGAAGTATACAACAGCAAGCTCTCAAAGCCTCCTCAATCTCTCTCTAATTCTTTGTACTATATTGTTTATTACTAGATCAAAGAGTGCATAGAGCAAATTGTTTTATTCTTAAGAGTGTCCTCTTTGAAGTGAGATTAGTTTTGTACATGAGTGGTAGCTAATTTTACTTAAGAGAAATTGCTACATACTTCATCTTCATTACTATTGTATTGGTGTTTTGAAACTCATCGAATCAAAGGCTTTGTAATCGGGATTTTTTGCCTCCGCCAAGTGCAAGGGACTTTGTTTGTACTCGAGATTTCTTGCCTCTGTCAAGTGCAAGAGACTTAGTGGAACCTCGGCTGGTTGGAGCTCAAGAGAGTGGACGTAGACTTGGATAGCAAGTCGAATCACTATAAAAGAGTTTGCATCTCTTTTCCCTTCTTTCTTTACTTAACATTGTTTTATATTTATTATTGGGTGAATTGTATAAGTTTATTTGATTCAATATTTTTATTATTGTTTTTTATTTTTCACATTCTTAACGATAAAAATCCAATTCACCTCCCCTCTTGGGTTGCTTTTTGGGACAATAATTGATATCAAAGCTAGATTTTAAATAAGGACCTTAACTAGTCTTTAGAGTAAAGATTACACATTATGGCAACCATTGGTGCACATGGAGTTATGGAGGGTCAATTTATTACTAGACCACATTTCTTTAATGGTAATGACTATGGTTATTAGAAAATTAGGATAACTTTTTATCTTCAATAAATGGACTATGATATTTAGAATATTATGAAGAAGGATATAACATTCCCATGGTAGTTAAAGATAATGAAGTTATTGCTAAAGATAAAAAGTATTGGGATGAAAGTGAAAAAAAAAATTTTAGAACTAATGCAAAAGCCATGAATACATTGTTTTGTGCACTAGATAGAAATGAGTTTAATAGAATCTTTACTTGTAAAACGGCACAGAGTATTTGAAAAACACTTGAAGTTACACATGAAGGTACAAGTAGAGTTAAGGACACAAAACTCAATATGCTCAAGCATGAATATGAACTCTTTATAATGAAACAAAATGAATCTATAAAAGATATGTATACTCGATTTACGAATATTATTAATGGCATAATATCTCTTGTGAAAATTTTAATGATAAAATCCTTGTCAAGAACATTCTTAGGATACTTCCCAAGAGTTGGGCTCCAAAGGTGACCGCCATACAAAAGGTAAAAAATCTTTTCCAAGTGTCAATTGAAAAGCTTCTAGGGTCACTACTGACCTATGAAATGACTCAAAGAAATGAAGAAGAGGAAGAACCTAAAAGAGGAAGGAGTATTGCTCTAAAAATCTACCATGAAAGAAAACTCCAATGATAGTGAAGTAGAAAGTGATGATGAAATTGCATATCTTGCAAAAAGAGTCACTAAACTACTCAAAAAGAAGAAATTTGAAAAGAGACAAAAGAGGGGTGATCAAAAATAAAATTATTCTAAGAAAGATATTGTATGCCATGAATGCAAGAAACGTGGGTACATAAAACCAGATTGTCCACTTCTAAAGAAGAAGAAGAAGAAGGACAAATAAGCCATGAAAGCCACCACTTGGGATATGAGTGATGAAAGTGATTTGATTGAAGAATCAAGTGGAAGTGACATTGCTAACTTATGTCTCATGGCTACTAGAGAAAGTGATAATGAGGTAAGCTCATCTTCTTCTACTTCTAATACTTCTAATTTATCATATGATGAGGTATTGTATGCATGTGATGAATTACATAATGAATTAACAAATCTTGGAAAGAAATATAAAGGCTTGAAAAAGAAGTTTTCAAATATTTCTAATAAAAATGCTAGTTTGAAAAATGAAAATGATAATTTGAAAACTCAACTTACTTCTATATTTAAGAATGAAACAAATGATATATTGAGAAAAAGAGTTGAAGAGCTTAAAAATGCTTTATCTAAATTTACTCAAGGAAAGGAAAATTTAAATAAATTGCTTGCTACTCAAAGATATGATTTTAATAAAATCGGATTAGGTTACAAAGCTTGTCAAGTACAAAAGTTTTACAAAAATTATTTTGTAAAAAGTTCTCGTCAAGGTAGTCCATTTATTACATGTTATTATTGTGGTGGAAATGGACATTATGCATGTGATTGTTTATTAAAAAGAAAATTGTTAGTTGGACTTAAAAATATTTTAGTTCCAAATAATTATAAATAGAAAGGAAAATGTAACATTACATTTATTTGCGTTCCTAAGGGAGCATATGAAGAAAGTTTGGATACCAAAAATCAAAACTAATTTATTTTTTGTAGGAATTTTATATGAAGAGCACCACTAGGAAGAATAAGTGTTTTTGAATAGTGGATGCTCAAGGCATATGACGGGTGATTACACAAAATTCAATGCTATTTCGAAAATAGATGGAGGGTATGTGACTTTTGAGACAATGCAAAAAGCAAAATCATTGGCACTGGAGAAATTGGTAAACTCTAACTCCCTCATTATTGATAATATTTTGTTTGTTGATGGCTTAAAACATAATTTACTTAGTATTAGTCAATTATGTGACAAAGGTTATAAAATTATTTTTCAAGATAACACGTGCAAGGTTTTTAATAAGAATAATACTTTAGTATTTGTTGATTTAAGAGATGAAAATGTATATACTATTGATTTTGATAATTTGGTTGAACAAAATGCGAAATGTTTGAGTGCATTACATGATAATTCTTAGTTATGGCATAGAAGGTTAGGTCATTGTAGTGTAGATATAATTTCTAAACTTTCAAGAAAATAACTACTTATTGACCTACCTAAACTCAAATTTATAAAGATAAAATTTGTGCTCCTTGTTAATTGGGAAAACAAAGAAAAACTTCTTTTAAATATATAAATATAGTTTCTACATCTAAACCTTTACAACTCTTACATCTAGATTTATTTAGACCTTCTCAAATTGCTAGTCTTGGTAGAAAACTCTATGCTTTTGTAATTGTTGATGATTTTTCAAGATTTACTCGGGTATTATTTTTGATTCACAAGAATGAAGCATGTTCCCAATTTTTAAAATTTTGTAAAAGAGTTCAAAATAAGAAAGGTTATATGATTTCAAAAATTAGGAGTGATCATGGTGGGGAATTTGAAAATAATAAATTTGAAAATCTTTGTAATGCTTATAGATATGAGCATAATTTTTCTACACGTAGAACTCCACAACAAATGGAGTTGTTGAAAAGAAAAATAGAACTTTACAAATACTTAATGAAAATAAGCTACCTAAATATTTTTGGACCGAAGTGGTTAATATGGCATGTTATATTTTAAATCGAGTTATTATTAGACCAATTCTTAAGAAAACTCATTTTGAACTTTGGTTTGATAAAAAAACTTAAGATTGGTTATTTTAAAGTGTTTAGGTGTAAATGTTTTACTTTAAACATTAAAAATAATATTGGTAAATTTGATGCTAAATTGGATGAAGGCATGTTTTTGGATTATTCCACTACAAGTAAGGCTTATAGAGTTTTTAATAAAAGATCTAATGTAGTTGAAGAATCTATGCATGTTACATTTGATGAAATTGATCCATTTTTACATAAAAATCATGTATGATGATGTTGAGGATGATTTAGTAAATTTAAATATTAATGATAAGGAAAAAGAAATTGAAAATCTCCCTAGTATAGAAAATATTGATGAAACTCCACATAGTGATTGCCAAAAGCTTGGAAGTATAAATCTAGTCACCCTATGGAACAAATTATTGGTGATCCTAGTGATTGTAGAAAGACTAAAATCATTGAAAAATATTTGTGAACAATTGTCTTTTATTTCTCAAATTGAGCCCAAAACTATTAATGATATTATTAATGATAAAAATTGGGTTTTACCTATGCAAGAAAAATTAAATCAATTTGAAAGAAATAAAGTTTGGGAATTAGTGCCTAAACCTAACGATCACACGGTTATTGTAATCAAATGGTTCTTTAGAAATATACTTGACGAATTTGGCAATATAATTAGAAATAAAGCAAGACTTGTAGCTCAAGGTTTCAATCAAGAAGAAGAAATAGATTATAGAGAAACTTTTGCTCCCGTAACTAGACTTGAAGCTATTAGAATATTACTTGTATTTGCATCTCATATGAATTTTAAATTATTTCAAATGGATGTTAAAAGTGCATTTCTAAATGGTTTTATTGTTGAAGAGGTTTATATTGAACAAGCATTGGGTTTTGAAAATGAGAAATATGTAGATTATGTTTACAAACTCTCGAAAACTTTATATAGTTTAAAATAAGCTCCTAGATCATAGTATAAAAGGCTTTCAAAATTTTTATTAGAAAATAGATTTTCAATGGGAAAGTGGATAACACTTTATTCATCAGAAAAGAAAATAATGATTTACTTATTGTTCAAATTTATGTAGATGATATTATCTTTGGAGCTACTAATGAATCTTTATGTGAAAAATTTACTTCATCTATGCATGATGAATTTGAAATAAGTATGATGGGTGAGTTGAATTTCTTTCTTCATTTTCAAATAAAACAACTAAAAGAAAAAATTATGATAAATCAAGCTAAGTACACTAAAGAGTTACTAAAAAGATTTGGGATAGATAATTCTAAAATTATGAGAATACTATGAGTACCTCAATCAAACTTGATGAAGATATTAATGGAAAACCTATAGACATTAAGTTATATAGAGGTATGATTGATAGTTTATTGTACTTAACTGTAACTGTCCCGATATCATGTTTAGTATTTGTATGTGTACTAGATTTCAAGCAAATCCAAAGTAATCTCATTTACATGCCGTGAAAAAAATTCTTAAATACCTTAAATGAACTATAAATGTAGGATTATTTTATTTTAGAGAAACCTCATTTGAACTTACTAGTTATTCGGATGCGAATTTTGGCGGATGTAAATTGGATAGAAAAAGTACAAGTGAAACTTGTCATTTTCTTGGAAAATCTTTAATTTCTTGGGCTAGTAACAAGCAAAATTCGGTTGCCTTATCTACGACCGAAGCGGAATATGTAGCTGCGGGAAATTGTTGTGCACAAATTTTATGGATGAAACACACATTACTAGATTTTGAAATTAATTACGAACACATTCCTATTAAGTGTGATAATACTAGTGCCATCGATATCTCCAAGAATCCTATTCAACATTCAAGAACGAAACATATTGATATTAGACATCATTTCTTGAGAGATTATGTTCAAAAAGGTGACATAACACTAGAATTTGTGAATACCGAATATCAATTAGCGGATATTTTTACAAAATCTCTTAATGAAAAAAGATTTTGTTTTATCAAAAGAGAAATTGGCCTTATAGATTCAAGTATATAGTTAATATTATTTGCATGAATTCATTTTTATAGGGGGAGTCTTTAAATCTTTTTCATGCATTTATTCAGGGGGAGCCTATATAGTTTATCTTTTTTTATGACGTCAAAAAGGGAGAGAATTTACATGATATGTGCTTAATGGATATCTTGCATTATATATTTGTTTTATCATTAACAAAAAGGGGAGATTGTTATCTCAAGGTTTCATATTTATTTTGATAATAATTAAACAAATTAAAATTATTATATATATATTTATATAATGGACAATATGGACAAATTATAATATTAAATTTATTGTTTAACTACATACACTACATGTGATAGATTGTAAAACTGTCAAATTAAACATGTTGTAGTAAATTGATTATATCTTACTATAGAAAAGTCAAAAAATAATAAAGTCGATTTTATATAAAACTATACTCAAATACCTTTATTTTGATGTATAATTTATCTTATATACTATTTTATATTAAAACAGTTATTATATCAATTTCTTATATTATCTTCTAAAAAAGTCAATATTGAAATCTGCACGATATTAGTTTTAATTAGTAAAATATAACTTATGATATAAATAAAATTTTGAATTAATTTTATTTGTAAAGTAGACGTGCTGATTTTAAATGCATATATTATATGTACATTTTACACTTATAATTGATAGATATAATTTTTCAAAATGGGTCATTCTGCTAAATTACACTGTTAGCAGACAAAATGAGTATACTATAGTGTCTTTATCATTTCTCAAAATATAAAAGTCAAATTTGTACAAATCTAATTTTGAATAAAAGTAGACGTTATAAGATTTTCAAAATATGTAATTTGTTATTTTTGAATTCAAATTCAATTTCTAGATAATTTTGAATTTAGCCAACAACTTTTGTCAAAAGCAATTGTACAGTCTAACATGTTGAACTTTTGATCATTTCTCTCAAATGGCACATGATAATTCAGTGATTCTTTTGCATTTGAAAATAGACTCATTGAAGAGTATTCAATAATGTTTTAAGATTTTTTGAATGTTTGGGCCATTTTATTTGAATTTTTGAAATGAGCCAATGTGTAGTTATTGTTGACAAATGATTTGTCTTCCACATAGGCCAACGTCTCTTTGGTGTTTTTGCCTATAAAAGAAGCATAGATTGAAGGGAGAAGTATACAACAACAAACTCTCAAAGCCTCCTCAATATCTCTCTAATTCTTTGTGCTATATTGTTTATTACTAGATCAAAGAGTGCTTAGAGCAAATTGTTTTATTTTTGAGAATGTCTCTTTGAAGTAAAATTATTTTTGTACATGAGTGGTAGTTAATCTTAGTTAAGCGGAATTGCTATATACTTCATCTTCATTACCATTTGTATTGGTGTTTGAAGCTCACCAAATCAAAGGCTTTGTAATCGGGATTTCTAGCCTCCACCAAGTGCAAGGGACTTTGTTTTGTACTCGGGATTTCTTACCTCCGTCAAGTGCAAGAGACTTAGTGGAACCTCGGCCAGTTGGAGCTAGAGAGAGTGGATGTAGACTTGGGTAGCAAGTTGAACCACTATAAAAGAGTTTGCATCTCTTATCCCTACTTTCTTTACTTTACTTAAAATTATTTTGTATTTATTATTGGGTGAATTGTATAAGTTTATTTGATTCAATATTTTTATTATTATTTTTAATTTTTCACACTCTTAGCTTCCACGATAAAAACCCAATTCACCCCCCTCTTGGGTTGCCTTTTGGGACAACACTTCACTACCCCAACAAATTCTACTTGAACTTTTAGGTTAGTTCCTACTTTTAGCTTTGACTCTCTAAGACTTGGTTTCCTCTTGCTTATGAACCCCTACAAGGTAAAATAGACACGTTGTAGCACCACTATCAAGCCAAAAGGAATTTAAAGGGACATCAACAAGGTTAGACTATTAGTAGACAAGGATTTGGGACGTACCTTCTTACTTCTATTTCTTTCCTAACCAAGACTGACACTTTTGACACTTTCTTTTAAAATGACCCTTTTTCTTATAGAAAAAGCTCATGACATCTTTAAGAAACTCACATTGTGTAGCCCTACAAAATGTTTATGATTGGTATTACCATGCCCTTTGCCTCTATAATTTTGATGATTTTTCTTTGGAGTAGTGGATTTGAATTTCTTATGCTTTCCATCCTTCTTGCTAGAATTAGTATTGGTTTGAAGGGTTAGAAAAAACACTCTTAATTTCCTCACTCTTTAGTTAGGCTTCCTTGGCCACACATTTGGAAATCAATTGGTTTACACTCCAAGGTTCACTCGCATTGTTAAAGGCAGTTTTAGTATGAGTGGAATTGGGAGATAAGGAATTCAAGGCATAGGTAACAATGGAGGAATCAAGTATGTCAATATTTTAGGCTTTCAACCAGGATTGAAGATAAACCATTTTCAAAATGTATTTTCTCACACCCCCAGTACTATCACATTTCATGCTTATCAATTCTTTCATAAGGCATCCAAACTCAGCATTATAAGTTAAAAGATATCCTTTCCCTTATAGCGTCAAAAAGTTCTTTGGTAGTATCGTTGTCTAGCAAACCTCTTAATGTCTAGCAAACATAATTTGTTGGACTTTTCCCATTTCTAAAAATGTGTTTTCTGCTTCGGTGTACTCCTTGCAATTATGTCAATAGGTCTTTCCATCTTTAGGGTAATATCAATATCAGCAATACCCATGGCAAACTCAAGATCATGTTTCTACTTCTTGTAATTTGACCCTATTAAAACCTCTATAGTAGAAGGATTGGAGTTGAATGGAACTATAAATTTACAAATGAATAGAATAAATGCAGGGTTAATTAGTTGGGCATATAAATGAAAGCCTTGAGTTCAAATACAGTATTACATATTCTCCTTTGACCAGAACATGCAACATGCATTCAGATTCTATCTATGAAGTCAAAATAAAAAATTCTAACTTTCAGAAGACTACCCCCTTTGGGCTGATAAGCACCTTAGGTTAGAGAATGCTATAATACTTCATACATGTCATTAATTTTAAAAAAAAAACATAATAACCCCATTTGGGCAAGTTATTGTATATAATAATTAGATAATCCCATTCTCGTATTAAGATTCCAAAAATCAATATGAACAAAAAACTTTGGTAATTTCATCCATATCAATTAGTGAAACCAATCAAAGGATAACCATAATGCCCAAAATAACAATTGACCACATTTAAGAAATCTGTACAATTTAAAATTATCTTGACTATCCTTAAATAACCACATTTTCAAATAATCAATATGACATAACTTTGAATATAATGAATTGTCATAGAATAATAACTAATTAGAAATAGTCAATATGAATTTATCTAATATTTAAATGAAGTTATATCATTCAATGTCCTACAGCTAAATTTATATCCATTAAAGAAGAACCTGAAAAAATAGCATATTTAATTATTTTCTAAAAACATATCTTAACACTTTAGGTCAGGTCTTTAATATTTTGAAATTTTCATCAATCAGGATAATAATTTATTCTAGTCCAAAAAGAATCTCATTTCGGTCAAAAGAAACAAAACCAGAATTAATTATTCAATTTCTAAATAAAATAAAAAATTTGAAACTTGACCTAGAACCAGTCTAGTCTAGTTGATCTGGTCTGATTGGACTGGTTTAATAGCAAACCCAGTGGGTCAGAAAAAGAAGCTTGGTCAACTGGTCAAGTTGCTTTTATGTGCAAGTCGGAAGGCCTGTTCGGGTGCCAAGTCAAAACATGGGTTAACTAGCAATTCGGGTGGCTGGGTCTTGGAGCAGTTTTGGCAGTTAGGTCTTGATGTGGGTCAACAATTTCAAATTTTTCTTTTTTTTTTTTTTCAAATCAAAACTAGGTTTCCAAGTCTCATAGGACCCGATTTTGTGACCTGTCTCCTACGTCTCCTTCACCACATAGAAACAAAACCCTAGCTGCCATTGTTGATATCTCGAGCCTTAATCCAGCCAAAAACACAACAATCATTGACTAAACATAATTCATTCTTTTAGATTTCCAATCTAATCTTTCCAATTTGTCACCAGTCAAAAACCAAAACATTAAATAAATAAAAAGTTTCATGTTGAACTCTATATACTGCGCATATATGTGTATATATATATGTATACATGTCTGCCAGAATAACTATTAATTAAAATGTCATTTTGCTATAATATTTTGATTAATCTTAAAGAAACAAGTAATTAATCGATTAAACAGAATAATTTACATAGATCTAAAATCAACTGTTAAAAGATATCCTCTGTGTGTGTATATAACATTCGCATATACATGCATACACAAAATCCAAATGGAAAAACAGCCGATTGATTTGATATTTTGCAATATTTCTTCGATATTTCAAGGATTTTAACCATTAATCAACCAAATAACAGATTAATTGTAACATTCCGATCCAAAGCCCTCATCATATACTCTATGTTTTATTTTTGCATAAGCATGATTAGTAGGGTGATTAGCAGCTTAAATTTAGTTTTACAAGTCCCTAAATCTTTGAGGGCAAGAAGGGTATTTTGCAGTTACTTGAAAAAAAATAATAAAATAAATAAATAAAAATAAAAATAATAAAATTATAATGGTAAAATAATAAAATGATAAAATAATAGAATAAAAATAAAATCATTTCACTGCCTTAGTGCACCACCTCAAGTGAGAGGCGGCTATTTAAGGCTTTCATCAAGCATTGTTTAACAAACAAACAAAAGAAGAAAACAATAGGAAACCAAGGAGAAGAACGAGAGCTGAAAACCGAGCCAAGGAAGGGAATTTCAACTTAAATTTAGGTGAGTTTCTAAAGAAAAAATTTTGTATTTTCAATCCAGTCTTGTTTTACTTTTATTTAATCAGTTCAAATTTTAGTTTAAGCACCATTTTTATGGTTAGAAATCAAGAAATAATTCCTACCAATCCATATTAATTTTTATTAATTTATATTAATTTTGTTAAGAAGATGACTAAGTTAGTTTAATAGAAACAATGCCAAACTGACATTTAAAATTTGCTTAAACCCCAACCTAGAGATTCAACAACCCACCTACGGATTATTTTTCATAAAAAAATAACTCTAACTTTTTTTGTGAATGTCAACATACCCCAATATACCTAACTCGATGATGAGCATATATTAATATTTTGAAAATTTTCAGAATACGTGTGTAGTAGAACTTTTGACCCAAAGTAAAAAAGCTAGAAAATAGCTTAAATATAAATACATCTCATATATGTATTAGCATATTCATGCATTCGTACATGGTCTTAGCATAACATTGATAACACATGTGGTTCCATTCTAGGAGATACATATTAACTAGTCAATGAGGCCGACAAGTTTGAGTCTGAGCACACACAATATTAGTAAATGTGAGTTGTCTTTTTCCTAAATTCAATATTTTTCTAAACAATGAAACTAACAATTTTCCGACAAATAAATGTTTTATTTCAAAACCAAATGTTTTACTTTTCTAGAAATGCTTTTCAGTTTATATGCTATGATTATTTTGCTAAGTGAAATGGAAACATGAATCTCATTTTTATATTGAATGTTATATATATGGAAATTTGCAATGCACCTAAATAATTCGCTAAGTGGTCATGTTACTGTAGTAGTACTACATGATTCAATTGCTCAGTGGGACCTTATGCACCAACAAGCCATACATCTTCGTCCATGGGAGTAGTGTCCTGTGGAATGAGTCTCATGGCCAGTAACACTTAGTAAATTCTCTTTATGTTATGTTTATTCTACGTGCACGTCAAATCTCATGTTTATTTATGGAGTTGTTATGTTTATGCTTCTATCCTTAGTTCTTTTACAACATTTTTGCTATGGTTGGATCTACAAGCTCAACGGGTGAATTAGCCTTGTTTCTAAATTATGATCAGAGGATTTTATCTCACAATGTATTCTTCTAAATCAACTATGCCGACTTTATGAACTTCTTTTATTTATAGTATTATGCAACATATTCATATTTCATTGATTTTAATTGGAAAACCATTCATTAGGATGCAAGTCTCACCACATATTTATTTTTTAGGTTTCAGCAGTAGAGACCTGTACTTGCATTACGTGCATGTAGCATATCAGCACTTTAGGTCTAAAGAGATTGGACCCCACTTATGTTGATAGTAGCTAGTTGGGTTGTTATTTGGGGAGTGGAAGTTAGATAGTTATATTGTGTGTAGATTTTGTTTTGGAAACGAGAGGTTACTTAAAATGTTATGTTTTCAATTATGATGATGACTTAATTCTCCTTTTATGTTATGTCAAATTTGTGGTATTATTCAGTCATTTAGATGTGAGTTATACAGTTAACTTAGTAGGTATAATAGTCAAATAATCTTTGGCCTTTTTTGGTGAATCCCAGATATCAGAAGTTACTAAACCCTATTTCAATGTTACATCTTGCTCGAGCTACGAGGTGGGGTGTGACATTAATATCTAGAAATTTGAAAAGAAAATATAAGATCTGTATATATCATTTGCATATATATATATATATATCCATTATCTGCACATGTATATGCAAAGAAAAAAGGAAGACTAAACCCAAAAAACTAAACTTAAAGCTATATAGTACAATCTAAAGTCAAAAAATTAAATCTAGAAATTATCAAGGAAATCGATTTCACGTCAACCAACTATCGATTGATCATTATTCTATTTTTTTAATCTAGTGCAATGTGCAGAAGCAGCCGTTCCAAGTCGCTTGTGGGACACATATGCCTTTCCTCTCTCTTTTTATTTTTAAATAACTTTGTAACCCTAATTGAATTTCAACTTTCAACATCAATTATTAGGAGTAAATAACACTGAATTATAATTTCAAAAGAGTCTTGATTTTCATGCAATCAATAAATTAGGTCTAGAATTCACACAATATAGGTTCTGATATCACGTGTTAGATATAATGCGGTAACTGTATGAATAACAAACACTAATCAAAAGAGTTGAGAATCATATACCTGATGCCATTGATTTTAATTACTAAAATGAATTTGAACAACAAAACCGAGACTAGTATCCACACGTTTACTAGAGACCATATCCTTCTCTCTAGCTATCTAGAGACAGTAGTAGATTGAGATAATCATTCTAAGAGTAGAGAGAAGACCTAGCCACTTATTTATAGACTCAGGTGTCCCTTTCATTGAAAAACTCCTAAGTCACTCAAGTTTTCCTCCCATCAAGGGATTCCTAAGCTGGGCCTATACTATAACTACCCAACACCTCACTATAGAGTGTGTACTACCTATCGTACAAAGCCCAAATAACCAAATCACCTAACATGGGCTTGGATCATATACTTCAGCCCGTTTTCCATAAAAATAAAGTTTAATTAATTAACTTTAGCCTATTAAGGTTTTTCTAATAGGAATGGGTAAACAAACTAAAGAAGCAAATGATTTATATTGAGAGGCACATATTTACCCAATAATTGCAACATGCTTGAATTTAATGATGTTAAAATTTTCAAGATTAGGAAGCTAGATATTGGTAAGAATCTAGACAAAGGAAACTAATCATCTGAACTGTAAAGGATGATTGGCTAACCTCCCTTGATACATACAAGGGAATTGCCCTTTTGTTTTAGTAACAACAGGTAATTGCCTCTTTGTTTACTCATACACCATATTTTTGGACTTTATGAGAAAAACAATTGATCAAAAATTGGTGTGAACTACACCTTTGAGTGGCTTCATCCTCCTCTACAAGCAACATGTCGCATCTCATAACTTTGGCATCCTTTCTACAAGTTATGCTCTAACCTAAGCATGAAAATAGAAATTCTGGTTCAGTTTGTTGGATGAGGGGTAGGCAAAATGACTGGCAGAGAGAGGAAATATTTAGGTAAGTAGAAGCAAAGCAATTTTAAGAATATGAGAATTCCACATATAAAACTTGGCAAGATATAAGAATCCAATTCATAGATTGAACACATGTTCCACAATTCTTACCACGTATCTAGAATATCTAAGGGATTACATTTATTATAGCATCTTGCAATTGAAAATAAGAAGAAACATTTAGATAGGTTTCTTTTCAGCCAAGAAGCTTGTGTAAGCAACTAACTTCTTCATCTCAAGCCTAATAATTTTCCAATTTTCCCAATAAAACATATTTTTGCATTGAATCAATTGTGCCAGCACATAAGAATGTCCTTTCACTGGCATCATCAAGGACACAGAATAATTCCTAGGAGGAAATAGGAGGCTTGGAAGGCCTAGCTTTATGATATCCTATGAATAGTAGATCTAGATTATTAATAAAAACATAAAAGAGTAAATTGGTAAAAAATGATAATGAAATGTATCTAAAATAAAATTTGAAATAAAGTAAGAAGACAATACCATTGGAACCCTTCTCACCACTAATAGGGACCCAACCTCTACATCTGATTGGGGGACAGCATAAAATCCTAGTTTTGGGAAAAATGATATCAGCACCTACATGCCTAAATCACCAGAAAGTTAAAAAAAACTTCTAAATTTGAAAAAGAAAAGAAAAAGAGTAAACTAGTGAGCCACAATTGCAAATGGGGATTCAGCCTTCATCAATCACTAGAGAAGAAGAACAACAGTCGTGATTGATGACAGAGATTTAGCCTTCGTTCATCACCAAAGAAAAGAATGCCTACTTCAACCTTTGTTGGTAGCAAAAAAGTAGTGCTCTATAGTAAAGCTAGGTTTCAAATGAATGATTTGGGAGGCTAGGGTTTAGCAAATGGCAGCCACAAAGGCAACATGGCCAATGTTAATCTTAATTCCATATCATAATTCAAGTTATTGGGATTAGGGGCTGTCTAGAATCAGTTAGCCCCTGTACAAATTGCATATCAGTCAAATGTTTACTATCCATTGGATATACTATGAGAATTCATCTCAATTGTTAAATGAGTACAGTGTACTCCTGTACTAAGTATAGCCTTTTTTTAAATAAATACAACTTTTTAATGTTGTACTCAATGTAAAAGACAAAATTATCCTCTTAAAATTTTTATAAATGTCATTAAATTGTATTTACTACATTAATAATTCTATTTTGTGCTAATAAATTTGTAAATTTTATATTTTTTTCACCAATGAACCTTCCTCCCAACCTCCAACAGAGATAATCCAAACGTGTAGCTGTTGTTTAGTTATTCTCCAGTGGGACTCAAATTCGGCTTCTTTGTGGCCTTGGGAGGAGTCACCGAACAAGGTGACAGAGTACCTCACCCCCATGGATGAGATTCTTCAAATGATTGAGGATCCCAAGATCCAAGCCTAGAGTGAGATGATGGATTGCGCTGAAAGTGCGACCATTGCAATGTTGAGCCTAGAGAACAAGTTTCACCATATTTTGATACGAAACACAGTTCCACCTAATGTAAAGCCTCCTGTCGAGTCATTGCAAAAACTATAGCCTCCAGCCTCTGTCGGCTTTGAATAGCCATGGGTCAATTGGGCTTGCTACCACCTTTCTAGTTTGTGTCCCTTAGGGTCGACTCTGCTAGAAGGAGGGTGCGGCATCTATAGCTATTTAGGGATAGTCATATCTGAAATTTCTAGTCTAGCTGCAATGGTAGCATATTCTAGTGCCCTTTATACACTCCCCTCAATGAAATCTCCAGCATCTAGAATACCAGGAAGCTCAAGCTATAGATGCCACGATAGTAGATGTCATGCTTCTTCTGGTTGCACTCTCTGCCTCCTCAGCTTGCCTTAGTTGTCTAGTTGTCAAAGTTACCAATGACCTGGGTCCCCTCAATGCAAGGTTAGTGGTCAAAGTGGAGTTCGCACCCACTCTTTATAGTACCTCGCCCCTTCTTTCTAAAAATGTGGGCAAATTAGGCCTTTTTGGTGGTGGCCCCACTCTTCACTCTGATGGGCCAGCTAGGGTGCTCCTCTTACTCTGCTTTTGTCTATGACTAGCAAAAGTGGCCTCAATCTCCTCAACCCTAATGGCATCTTCAACTAGGTCCATCAAAGATGTGTGCCTTTGCATCTTGGTCTTGGCTTATATTTCTAATCTCAATCCCTCCTCAAATAGCCTGCATCTATCCTGCTCATTTGCTACCAAAGTTTGTGCAAAATGGACAACTTTGTGAATCAAGCCTCATACTCTACGATTGTCATACTGCCTTGTCTCAAACCCATAAACTCTCTCCTCTTCTAATCTTGATATGCTAAAGAGAAATATTTCCTGTCAAACTTTACCTAGAAATCTGCTCAACCAGTCACTCAATAGGCTGGCTATCTAGTAATGTAAGCGTCCCACCACTACTTGGCTCTCCCCTTTAACAAAAGAAATGCATTCTACAGCTTTCACGTGTTAGGTTCATCTCATCAGAGTAAACACTCGCTCTATCCATATAATCCATGCCTCTGCCTGTAGTGGGTCAATAATGCCACTAAGCTCTGTGGCCCCCAGACTCCAAGCCTACTCCCATTTCTCCTCCTTCAATCTTGGCCTCTGAATAGTCGTACTAGAAACAAGTGCTACTGCCACCATCCGTGCTACTATGGCTTCAATATTAGGTGCTACTAAAGTAACTAGGGGTGTTGTGCCATTGGTGGTCTAGGCGCCATTGGTAGTGGTACGTGTGCGACTAGTGCTGCAAATAAGATAGGTGCCTCCAACGCTGCAAGCATCACAAGTGCCTGCGGCTCTACATCCTGAGCTGAGGGTGCCCTAGGAGGAGTCCCCTGAGCATGCAAGGGACCCTCCTCCCCTAAAGCTAATGAGGACACTATAGGTAGAGATGCATCCCTAATAGGTCGGCCATCTCTATGTAATCTTCTTAGTATACCGCATCTACCACTCGCCATTCATACAATGTTCAAAACCATTATATGCAAAATACAGTTATTTATATTCACATAGTATACATGCGAGCGCACTATATTATCTCTTAGTTATTCTTTCCACCTACATATCTAAACCTAGGCTCTGATACCACTTTAACTGTCATACCCTCCCCCTGCTATTAAGCAGGGCATGATAGTGAGATAATGACCAACACACTCTTTGGACAGAAATTCATCAGCATGCTGGCCATTGTAACCCCTATTTGTTGACCAATCTAGGTACCTGTAGTACATAGCATGCATCAAATATCACTCTAGGCCTCTAAGGCACATAATCAATGAATTACATAATGCAATAGAGGATAATAAAATAAAATTGTCGGCAGTGTCTACTAATTAAGTATTTATAGCATACATGTTTACTAAACCAATTTACTATTAACTCAACAATTTAAACACAAGACTACCATAATGTAGTCAATTCCAGCTTAAATAAAAGATACAATACAAGTTCCTGTAGATGGGATGATCTCTACTATATGCTGGAAGTAGGTGATGTAGCAAATCTAACTACATTCCTCCAAATCTATAGGAAAAAAGGGAATAAATGAGTGAGACCATAGTCTTAGTGAATGGTATGCAATCAAATTCCAGTGGACACGGTGAAGGTTCACCATTTAGCAAGCAAAGAAAATATAATAAGAAAATAACCATACAACGAAAAATCATGAAATAATCCATAATGACACCTCGACAAAACTGTTAACAAAATTTCCTATTGGTTGTGACGCATAAATCCTGCAATATCTCATAAACAAAAAACAAATCTAGAAATTAGCAAATTATCTAAGTATAATACCTCTAGTTTGATATGCACAATAGGGTAATATCTGTGGGGCAATATGCATGAAAATATAAAGCATGAAAAACATCATTTAGGCCCCCGTAGGACAAAACATATTAGGCGCTACGATGCTATATAGTTGGTAGCATGGGCCGTCGTCATCCCTAGGCCGTACTAACATAGCTTACAGCATCTAGACCCCACTAGGTCATGTATCATATCACATCACGTAAACTTATCACCTACCCTAGATGGTTGCTTAACATTTTATGATAAAATCACATATAACATCATAGAAAGACATATACATGAAATTAGAAAATATCTACACCATTTCCCCTTTGATTATAATAATAAAAAGGGTTTCGGGTTGAGTTTCTATAAATATTTTTTGTATGTAGTTTAAGAACAATTCTAAAATTAGAAGAAATGCCACTCACTTGTATGCAAAGTCTACTAGTAGTCAACTGGATCGATGTGTGATTGATTTGGGTCATGGCCAATTTTATCTCTCTCTCCTACATAAGTGTTTATGTTATCATGAATGAATTTCCATGGATGCACCTATAAATGCAAATGAGAACTTCTTAAGATTAACTATAAATATCTATGCAAGTGTAACTTCATAAGCCCTATGTATATTTTTAGTTCTTTATTTAATTTAGGTTCTTTAGCTTAATAGATGTAACTTCTTGCCTTACTTAATCATTTGGTGAAATTGAAATTTATAATCCTTTTGAGGTTTTGTGGCATCCTTTTAATTATGCTAAAATTTAAGTTTTTAGTTCATTTTAGCCTTTTTATGGGTTACTCTTTTATTCTCCTCCTTTAATTCCTCATTTAAGCCTAATTGAAGTTGGTGCCAAACTCTCTTAAGATTTAGCCATTTTCTCCATTAACATTGTAAAAGTTCTATTTAAATATAGCTCCATTATAAGTTAATTGAGCTCAATGTCTCCATTTATTGGGATTTGCTTATCCTATCCTTGTTCCATTATTTGACTTCTTCTCCTAAGTTTTTTCTTGGCTCTAGATTGAGTTATGTATTCCAATATTTCTATTATTATTTTCTTTAGAAATTTAGTGTTGTAAGTTTGATCCGTAACTTCCTACTATGGCTTCTCATATTACATTTTTCATTAACCTTTCTCATTAACCATGGCTACATTCTAGGCCCCTTAATATTTTTAGGCAAAATCCATGTCTTCTTCCTATGATTTGGCTTTACTATGGCTAGGTTCATTAAACATAGTCTTTCATTAACATAATTTACTAGGGTTAGCCAAAATTTTCAACATTGTTTTTGCTATATTCTAACTTAAATTCTTCTTATTTTTAATTTCTAACTTGTCTTCCTATGGTTAGCAGTCCTTCACACAACTTCTAGCTCTCTCTAACCTTCATCTAAACCTATTTTATAGTTGGATCAGCTAGCCATGGGATTTGGCCATGGCCCTAGTCTTGCTGAAATTTTTATTTTTCTCCCTTAATCCTATTTGTTTCTCTCATTTTTGTCATTTTTACTTCCTCACTTAGCTCAACTTTTCCCCCTCCTATAGCAGTAGAATCTCCTCCCTATTTTGACTCCCTTATCTTCCTCAAAAACCCTACAAAACTTCATGAAATATTCAAGTTTTCAAAAAGAAACAAGGCCTAAAGCAAATTTTCAACTATTTCATTATATTGCATTTCAATTTTTGCTCCTTAGGGTTTCAGACATCTCTGAAAATTTTAGCATGTTCTTTGGCTTAAAAATGAATTATAGAAAGATTTGATGGAAAAACAAAGTAGTATTCCACATATTCTCACAAAAGAAATGGAAGAAAAATGTATAAAATATAAATTTTCTTAAAATTTTTCTTTCTTCTTCCTTCTCTTTTATTTCTTCCTTTCTCTTCCTTTGGTCTCCTTCTTCCATGACTAAACAAGTTTAGGGGGGTTGGGGGTTTGTACCTCCCCCTTTAGGTCAGTCAAGTTGCCAACCTTAGACCCCCTTGAAATTACAAATTGGCCCCTAGATTTTATATAATTACCTTCAAGTCCTCAATCCTCAAATTCTCTATATAACCCCTAAAGAATCTATAAAATTTCCTCCTTGTCCTCCCCTTTTAGAATTCTAATTTAAGAGCAAATTTAGAGTTTAAATTTCCTTTTAACTAATTAAATTTTATACATTCAAACTTAGGGTTCTCTCTAAATTTTTCCTCCATTTTAAATTTTAATTTCATTTCTCTTTCTTAGGCTCCCTTCAGAGTCTCTAAAAATTTTCTAAAGTTTTATTTCTCATCTTTGGATTTGTTAACAAGGGTTAGAATTCTAAATTTCTTAAGATTTTTTCTCAAGTTTACAAATAATTATCTCATATTTTTTATTTAAATGCTATGCAAGGTATGAATGCATGCCTACATGCAATGCAACAAATCTATTTCTAGTTTCAAATGTTGATTAGGATTCTTCTTGCAAATGAGGAGGGGCTCTGCGAACAAATATTTGAGGGTTTAGAATTGATTAATGAGGTTTGTTTTATGGAGACAACAAAGGGATGTGTGATGCCCAGGGAGCCCGGCCACCATTCGGTGACTGATGAAATTCCAAGTTGAGGCTAGTGGCAGTTACAACCAGATGAGGTGAATGAAGTTAGTTGCCTTTTGCATTTTGGGTAGACCAACTATAATCAATTGCTTCCTTAGTGACTTTCGGGTGAGTTCTAGGTGACTGGCAAGCAATGGAAATGTTTTTGTGGATTTTTAGAGAGTTAGAGGTGGTTGGACATGGCGAATCATTAACTGAAGTTGGCAAAGCACTTTTAGGGTTTATTTGGGATGAAAGGGATAGGTACATGCAAAACACGCACCCTTTTCTGGGAGACTTTGCTGATTGTACATGTGTGTTGTGCATGTCATCCCACCCAGGACCCGAACCACAACTTGATGCGAGAGCTGGACCACCTTGCAACTTGATTTCATGACTCATGTTGATCATGCATTGACCACCAACCTAATTCCTAATTTTGACCCAAATTCTTAATATTCATTTGATTAAAAAACATTAAGGTATTAAATAAAGGATAATTCACATTGTTGAATATTTGTGAATGTCTTGGCATATAATTGAGAAACATATGTAAACAAATTACACAATCTAATTGATTTGAACGAGTATATAAACTAAGCCATGAGACTAGATAGAAAATTAACAATTTATATACTTATATTATTATTATAAGAAATGATAAGTATATAATTAATATTTTATAATATACTAGTAGATAATTAGACTAAATTAATATTTTTTATCAAACTCAGATAACCAATGAAAAAATTATGTTTTAAATACTAAAAATTAAAGTTACATCTGATAAATTCTAATTGAAATTAAAAGTATCTTCTTTTAATTAATTTCAGTAATTAGTAATAAGTGAAAAAAAGTATTGGGAAAATAATATAGTTTTTATTTTTTTTAATTTAAGGCCAAATTTGATTCAAAAGATTGACCTAACAAATAGGATAAAACCAATTAGAAACGAACAAGATAAAGCTGATGAGATTTGAATAGGATAAACTTATCTATTGGTGTTTATATAATAGTATCACAACTAGCATGTGTAGAGAGTAAGGAAGAAAATATTGTTCTCTGTATTCTCAGTATCACCATTTTTCGACAATGACAACAACAAGTAGTTTGGCGACATGATGATCTGGACTGAAGCTTTTGGCAAATACAAAATATTTCAAAAGGGATGGCAATCATGTGAGAAATATGTTTTCTCTTTGAACTCTAATTCTCATGATATTTTGGTTTACATTTTACTTTTTCTTTCTTCGTGTTGTTATGTTTCTCCTTAATGTTGTTGCATCTTTCGCCACTTATGATTTTAAGCACAATAACACCAAAATTGTATTTAATTCTAAGTATTTAAGTATGTGATCAAACAAATTCCCACAAAAATAAGTATATATCTTTTCTTTATCAATAAATAGAGAAAAAAAACAAATATATTATTTTTGTCACACCCCACTACTATTAAGCAAGGTATGATAGTTAAACAACAACCACCTACCACTAAATCTAAAATCCAATAGCATGATGGCCATTATAACCCCTATCTAAAAACTTGTCAATGGGACATGTGATACTTGTACAATGATGTGTGTGCATATTTGGACTGCATAACTTCGTCTTGTTAGTAATCCATCCATCATTCATGCAATTTCCATACATGTATACATGATCACACACATTAGCAAACTAACAAAAATAAATTTACATCACCATCACATCTAAATCTCAATTCTAGTACCTCTCTTCTCATACTAGTAACTAAAGCCAAATACAGAGCATATAATTTACAAATAATTAACCATTATGAGAAAGTCCTGCCAGCCCAACCTTTAACTAATGTATAGTGATGTTCTATTGGTGGTGCAAGGAAATTTAGCTGAGATCTACAAAATATAAAGAATATGAGAACATGAGTTTTTAGTGTATATAGCATACAATCCAAACTTAGCAGAAACATAGTGGTTTATAGTAATACGATGCATAGAACACCTTTAGAAAATAATTTACTTATGGAAAAACAAGACAAAAATATCACAGTAATTTCATCTCATCTCAGCTATATGGAAAACCATCCATAAAACAATAGCAGAACAAATATGGGAGAAATAAATTTATTTATGTGAGTTGTTTTCCTTTAATTCATTGGTATATCATAGAAGGCAAATCTGAAAAATATTTAGCAAATACTAAGAATCATAAATCATCCAGTGTCATATATAACTTTGATCGAGTGTCAACCAAGCAGAGCAATCAAAAAAAAAAATGGTAAAATATGAGCAACCAAGCCCTTCTAATTCCCAAAAAAAGACTAAGTTCCTCATAATTGCATACACAACTAACAATGTCTGAGGACAGTAAATTCATAAAAATATAAAATCCATAAAATATGTCAGGTGATACTATACTGTACAGCCTGCAACCATGGGTAGCCACTTCTGACCAGACTAATACAGTCTATGGTGTCGGAGACTCCCTTATGTCCAAAATCATAGAATTAGTGTGTAGAATAATCACCTGCCCCAGATGGCTGCTTGACATACTAGTTTGAGTACCAAAGCCCCAAAATATCATAAAATAATATAAAGGCTCAAGTATATTGAAATCATAACGTAAGAACTTTATTTCCAAGTTTGATGTCAAAGTACATATATAGTTTGCAAAACATTCCATTTTCATCATAAAATATGTATTTTGTTTACAAAATCTAATGTTCAAAATTATGCCACTTACCGTGTATAATGCATAAGGATGCTTTGTTTGGTCACCCTAAACTAGATTGGAATTAACCTTATCTCAAGTGCCTACAAATGCAAAGTGTGTGGAGAGTGAATACAATACTATTGATACATGAGAAATGCATTCAAATGCAAAGTAATGGGGGGTTATGTTACTAAAAACCCATATTTTATTTTAATTATTTATGTTTGCCTTTCTCTTATTTCTTTTGTACATCTAATCTTATGCTTCTATCTTTTCTTACACTACCAGAAAAATGACATTTTGTGACCGCGTGATCAATGACTAATTTCAAAGGGCAACAGTCACTGAATAAATCAGTGATCGCATTTGTGACCGCTACGATTGGTCAAAAAAACCCTCATCACTAATCGGTTTTGTGACCAAGGCAGTCACTAATTAGTGACCGAATATAATTGATCACTAATTAGTGATTGCAACAATCAATCACTAATTAGTGACAGCCATTACTCCGGTCACTAAATAGTGCCGCAGTTTTTCCATCATTAATCAGTAACCGAAAAACACGCAGTCACTAATTAGTGACCGATTGCGGCAGTCACTAATTATTTAGTGACCCTTTTTATAACAAAATTAGATACACATTTAGTGAGCAGGAATGAGGTAAGTAATCAGTGACCGCAATTTTTCTGTTACTAATCAATCACTATTTAGTGACCCCATTAACCTTATATTCTAACTGCGTGAAAGGTCACAATTGGGTCACTAATTTTGTAACATCCATGTGACCCATTTTAAAAGTCACTGATGCTGTAATTGTTGTAATACATATATATCATTTCAATTCCCATAATGCATTATAATAACTCATGCAATGCATTTGTATCTTTTCAATTGTACTTCACCAGTAGCATACATGAAAAGTAATTAAACATCATAGTACAATTAGTTTGAAATGTCAAAATCTTTAATAATACAATTTGATAACTATTTTGGAACATAAAAAATGAAATAAGAATGTGAAGTATTAAAACACAACAATGTTAAACTGTAACTTCATTGCTTATTGCCGTCTCCAGTACTCTGATTTTGGGTTGATGATCCACCTTGCATTGTATTGAACTTTTCCATCATTACAGCCATTGCAGCCATCATAGCCTCCTCATTGGCCTTCATTGCCTCCTCTCTGGCTTTTAGTGTCTCTTCTGCTAATTTCTTGGCCACCTAAAGCACTTGTGCCTCTCTTGATGTTGCTGCTTGTCTCTCCTCTGCAAGCGCTTTAGCAATTGCCTCTTGTAATTGATCTGAACTAACATATCTAAAAGGAGTGTGTTGTAGAGATAGATTCAGATGAACTGCCAATAGAAGCAAGCTCTCTGCAATGATAGGTGTTCCCAAAATCATAAATTCGATTCTTGCAAGGCCCACCACAGATTGCAACCCATTTCTGTGCATCAATGAGCTTTTTGGAGTAGGATTGCTACCATATTAACTACAATATGAGTGGTCATACTCCTCCTAGAAATAAATCAATGACAAGTAATCACATTACCTTACATGATGATAAGACTAGAATAGAATAAATAAAAAAAATAGATTTTGGTAAGAAAGACAAACAGAACTGTGCTTGTAACTTAGCAGAGATATGCTTGTAACCAGCCAAAACTATGCTTGTAACTGAACAGGTCCAAGCCATAATCATCCAATGGTTTAATTACAAGTAGGGTTCCGTTTATTTATAAGCAAATCTCAATTCAGTTCCAAGCATATCTCCTTTCAGTTACATGCAGATACGTCCCTCTATTCAACCAAACTAGGACCAACTCTTAGAGGCAATGACTTGTTCAGTTACAAGCATAGCTTTGTATGGTTACAATGGGAGGCCCGTATAGTTCCAAGCACATCTAAGTTCAGTTATGTGCATATATCTTCATTGATAAAATGAAATTTAATCCTAGTCACACAAGCAACCATTGTTTTAGCTACAAGCAGGATTCTGTTCAGTTACAAGCAGATCTCAGTTCAACCTCATATAATAGGTATTAGAAGCTATTAGAAGCTTACTTGCCTAAATAAAGTGTATAAGCCACATTCTAATTTAAGAAGTAAGCCACCTTCAAATTTAAGAATCACATGATATAATAGGTTCAGTGAGTAATCAAATGTTTTAAGCACTTTGTTAGGAATAGTAGCAGCATAAAGAACATATATCTCTTGAAAATTATGGTAGTGAATTTTAATATATTGTGAATCTGGCATTAGAAGCTTGCTCAAACCCTCTTTGACTTGTTGTCGACATAATCACCCTCTCCTTGTTTTCTCCGGTGAGTACGGTTATGAACTGCAACTTGGCTGACCCTCGTCCCGGCTTTTCCCTAGTGTATTAATTTATTAAGTAAATAATTTATATAAATAAATGTAACTGAACTGTGACTATGATAAGAAATTTATCATTCTACGTTTGTACTCGGCAAGTGAAATAGAACCGCTGCTGTGCTTTACAATTGATCCATCTTTCTCAATCAATCTATTCTCTTTGGCTTTTATGCACTTATTTTGATAGTTTGTTGCATTCATCCAGCCATAATAGATTGCCTCCCAGTCAATAGTGAGCATGTATTTGGGCACTGCTCTCATTAGATCCCCTAAGTTATCACTCCTAACCTGCTGGATTGTTGCTTTCTTTATTCTATGAATTGTGTTCTTGTAATTTCTCTTGTGGATTTGCTTCCATGAGTGTCGTATATTGGCATCATGGTGTGGCAACCACATGTACATCTCCTATCAGAATTAGAATAGTTTTGTGAAATTGCAAATATGTAAATTAGAGATTCTTGTTATGTAGAACAAATATTTATTTGGATATATATAGTATCACCTTAAATTTATTAAATAGGTTGTCCTTCCTATCCTGAGGGACTTGCTCTCATGTTGCATGTGGCCCTAGATACCTCTTAAGAATGGATATTATTTGGCGAGTAACACCCTCAGGAATAAATCTGCCAAATGCAAATTGAAGAAGTTCAGTTGCAGGAATATGTAGATAAGTTAGGACTAAATAATAAATTAGACCAAGTTAAAAGCAAAGTTTACCCATCATGAAATGGTTGGATATGTTGGCGGCCATCAATATGGGTAAGTTTAGAACTCGCAGATTTAGGCTGACCTGCATGTGTTATGCTGGAAGGAGAAGTGTGGCCAGCATGTTCAACGTTAGATAGAGAGGGCTGGCCCATAGCTGCAGCGCTCGACGATGTATCCATTGTCCACCTACCGACCTCTAACTCATCTCAAATATGGAATTCATCGGCTGCTTGGTCAAACATCTGAGGCATCTGGTCAATAGTGTGCCTGTTGCCAAGTCCACGTGTACCAAGTCCTCGGCCTCTGCTAGAAGACATCCTACACATACAGCATGCATTGTCAGTGTAATCTTTTTCATAAATCCAAATTTTAACAATTAACAAGACAAAGAATAGACGTTACCTGATGGGTTTTGTCAAGTGAAATGGAGTAGTAGATAGCTGGATGAGTTAATACAACATATTGTGTGAGTTAATACTGAAGAGTTCAACAAAATCACATAAACAGTTCAACAAACAAAAAAATAAACCTTGGACAGCTTGTCGAACTTGAAACAAAAACTAAATATTATAAACATATAAGGAAAATTACCATGTACAGCAGTAGAATTACATTTCTAAATATTTTGAAAATGTTATTTGGCAGTTCGATACAAAAGTCACTGGTCGCTAATCATCCCCCCCATCCCAACAACTATTTGAATCAAAATCTTCAAACTCAAATTCAGATTCATCCGTATCTCCCTGTTCAAATTCCACTCCTTCTCATGTACTTAGCTGCGATTGGATGTGTCGAAGTTTCTCAACAGGTACCTCAATTGCTGCTGCACTATGATCTACTAAGATATCCAGAGAATCAAGTTCAACAGTAAGAAAAATCTGAAATGGTGCTGGTACACATTCTTCATGTAATGGAGCATCAGGTATGGGAAGATCGCGTTCCCTCTGCCTTGCCAGAAGGGGCATCTGAATTCTGCTTCTTGACTTAACTTTACACACCACATGCCAGTCACGCCTCCCCCTAGTATTTTCGGGGAAACTTATGTAGTAGACTTGCTGGGCTTGTTGATTGACAAATGGATCAGTAGTGTTTAGCTTCCAACTGTGATTGATTTCAACAAGCCCAAATCACGGATTCAGTCTAACATGGCTAGGGGACACATCAAACTAATGGCATTTGAATAAAACGACATAATTTCCTATTCCAAAGTATTCCAATTCTAGCACGTCTTCTAACAATCTATAATAATCAACCTCATCCTCACTCCATGAGCTCCCCAGCACACAGACACCACGATTCAATGTGGATTTATGCCACCCATAATCAAGCGTGTGAAATTTATACCCATTTACAAAATAACCATTGTATGTTTTGACCAACTAACTAGGTCCCTGTGCTATGCAACAAATATTTTCATAAACCATATGCTGAGGATCTCTAACCTGCGAAGTTGTATTTATGTAATTTTAGTTGTCATGATACAGTTAGTGGCTGAAATTGTTACTTTGTTAAACTTACATAATCTAGCAATCATTGGGGGAATTTGGAATCCTGTAATCTCCCCAAGTCCTCCTCCATAAGGCTTGGGTATAGCCTATACATGTCTTCATCAAACTTGCTAGACAAATTCAAAAACCAATCATAATAAGTAAGTTAGAACTGTTTCTGAAGTCATCATAAACTGTATGTTATGAGAACTCACATGGTAAAAGGAACAACTTCTTCACAATTTACGAGCACATATCTGTGTGCTGCCCAATATTCTGCATCATTGTGGAAATGTCGCTAATTTCTTTGAGTCCCAAAAGGTCTACTTGGATGATGAAAAACTGAAAACTCCCCATGCAACTACACTTCCACATCATTGTCATTTCTGGACACTTGATTTAATCTGGTGTGTATATTGGAGTCAAAATATAAAGAGTAAAATATTACCACTTCCTCAATAATGTATGCCTCCATAATAGAAGTTTCCACATTGGCACGGTTTTTTACCTTTTGTTTTAAACAGCACAGAAACTTGTGAAAATATAGAGACTATATTGATTTGTGTACGTAATAATCGACCAATGCATAAATGCAAAACTGTACATTGTCGAATATGGTAACTTAGTATTATACCTTTCAAATGGATACATTCAACGATAGTGTATCGACCCGCCAATTTTTGCCTCGTAGGCCAAGTGGATGGAAAGATGCTCCATTACATTGAAGAATACCGGTGGGAAGATTTTCTCTAATTTACAGATTATCTCTACAATATTATTTCCTAGGAGCTGCATATGTTTTACATGCAAAATAGTTTAGCATATGTCTTTAAAGAAAACATTTAACTCCGATATGGCTTCCCACACCGGTTTAGGTAAGTGGTCATGGAAAACAATTAGAAGTAACCTCTGCATGAACCGTAGCAATCATGACTCTTCATTGTATAGAACTTCCACACCTTTTCATTCACACACCGGCCAATATTTAAAGCATAGCTATCAGGAAGTTTCAAGCCTTTCATCCATTTACACACCTCTTTCACTTGTTCGGCACTTAATGTGTAGGTTGACTTGGGTTTCACTAGTTGTCTTCTATTGTTCTGAAACATATGTAGTTCAGGCTGATCACAATACAACTCTATGTCTTTCCTTGCATTCCCATTGTCCTTCGACCTTCCCTTCACATCTAGCAAAGTGTCGAACACATTTTCGAAGACATTTCTTTCAATATACATCACACCCAAGTTATGGCAAATAAGATTTGTGAACCAATAAGGCAACTCCCAAAAGATGCTTCTTTAAACCCAATTATGTGCATCGCTATATGCAGGCAAATCTTTAAGATTCCCATCTTCATCATAGCTTTGTGAAGGCAATACAGATAGTCTCTTCTTGATTTTTGTTCTTGATAAACGTAGAGGAGGATTGTCTTCTTCACATCGACCTTGGATAAACTGTCGACTTTGTGCTCAGTGTGCATGATTGGAAGGCAAAAATTGACGGTGACAATCAAACCATGAGTATTCTATCCATTGATTAGATGAAAAGCCTTCGTACACTCCATATAATATGGACAGGACAATCTACCATGAGTGCTCTAGCAAGATACCATGTCGTAGGTGGGGAAGTCATTAATTGTCCACATAAGGGCTGCCCGTATAATGAAATTCTGTTTATTGAATACATCATATGTCTTGACTCCTTCATGCCATAATAGTTGTAATTCATTAATAAGAGGCCGCAAAAACACATCTAACTTTTTTCCAGGGGATTTTGGACCCAGAATAACTATATTTAAGAAAATATATAGTTATTCCATTGCCATGCCCGGGAGAAGATTGTATACGACCACCATTACTGGCCAGCAAGAACAAGGAATAGCGTTGTTGTTGAGTGGAGAAAATCATTGTGCACATTCCTAGGTGAACATTGTGTGGCTCAAATGCAAATTGAGGATGAGTACGATCAAAATGCTTCCACGCTTTAGTATGCGCAGGGTGTGCCATGCTACCATCTTCACATGGATTATGGAAGTGCCATGTCATCTCCTTGGATGTAATCTTTGACATATAAAGCCTTTGAAGTCTTAGGATGAGAGGTAAGTAGCGCAAAACCTTGTATGGCACATCTATTCTACATTTTGTGACTTGTATCTCTCATGACCACACATCGTGCATTTTGTCTTGTGCATGTCTTCTTTGTAATATAACATGCAATTTCTCTGACAAACATCGATCTTTTGATAATCTAACCCAAGTTTGGCCACCATCTTCTTTGAATTTTACAAGTTACTTGAGAACACTATATCTTCTGGCATCGTGCTTCTCATCAATGTTATGATGCGATCCATACATGGTTCGGATAGGTTGAAATCAGACTTAATATTCAACATGTGCAACACAGCGAACAATCTTGTCTATTTCGCGCAACCTTCCCACAAAGGTTTCTCAACATCTTTTAACAATTGATAGAACTTCTCAGCTTCTGGGTTGGGTGGCTGTTCCGTGTCCGTTGGATGCTCATCCTTAGGAAATGACCAATCAAAATTCGGTCCTGCAGCAACCAAGCTCATGTCTCTCATCCCAAAGTTGTCATCATTCTTGGATATAGAAGTTTCACCAACTAGACCTCGTTGAAATGGTTCAGCATGAGTGTCCTAGGTAGTGCAACCTTTCTCAAAACCATAACGTACAAGGTGATAGTGTACAGTTTCATAGTCATTGAATTTTTAATTGCGACACTTTAAACATAGGCATTTTATACAAGCATTATTCACAATTTCTAGATGGGAATATGTAAAATCTAGAAATTGTACTACCCCCTAGCAAACTCATATTTAGAAACACATTTTCATCCAAGCGCCGGTACATCCAATCCTGATTGGAAGCCATATTCTACGAAGGCCTTATTTTGGGAGAAGAATAGGTAATAAAATTATTGAATTTCAATGTTATCTAACATTCCATTCCCATAACCATGAGCGAGTTATACTATTTGTATGGCAAATAGTCATACAGATGTGACAGGAAGCAAACTGGAGAAACTAAGAAAATAGAAATAGAGCACAGATTCTATATATTAATCCACCCAATATAACCTCATACAGAAAATCATATAAACTCTCACAACAAGGTAATACGGAAGGACCAAAAATGGGTTTGATGAAATAATGCAGAAACTGAGGATAGAAAACCCTTACAAATATTAGAAATAATGCCACGAGCAGGAATGCAATTGCAAAGAGGAACGTAGAATAGTGGACCACAATCACACCCTAGAGGAATCAAGGCACCCATCGTGTAAGTCATCTCTCTCTCTCTCTCACGCTCTCTCTCTCCTTCTATCTGCGTGTTATCGTAATGTAGGTCAGTGCGTATGAGACAAACTTGCGAGGGGGGAACTAAATTTTGGAATATTTTAAACTTACCCACCTTATGATGTCCAAATTTTGAGTGAGGAGCGCCCTATCACTTAACTATTAGGAAAGAAAAAAAATGTCATGTTTAATTGGGTAAAATGATTTCTCACTATTAAATTTCAATAATTGAACAAGATAAATGTATTAATTAATAGAAAATATATTTACGATGTTTGTGTGTTTATATATATATCTACACATGTGTGCATATATATATATACATGCATGTATATATCAATATGTGTGTGTGTGTGTTTATATATATATACACATGTGTGTATATCAATACTTGTGTGTGTGTGTGTCTATTTGCACACGCACAGGCACCAATGTATTTACATATGTATGTAATAGTGGGTTATAATTTGTTACGTATCTAAAATGGGTGTTCAACAAACTGAACCAAACTATTTTAACAATGATGAGATTGTGGTTTGGTTTGGTTGGTTCAATTTAGGAAGGAATGGAATTGTGTACGATTTCCTTTAATATTTGACAATTAGACAAACTCAACCAACCGAACAAGTCCTTCTATTATATACTACACTAATGCATACTCTATATATATGGGGTTATTTGGTAGTTTAGATAGGATAAAGCAAGATAGGGCAGGTTTTGGATAAAGTATATTGATCGCATAGTAATTTGGATAATTATCTTATTTGGCAGAAATAGCAGAAGTAACAGTTAGCGGCGGTAATAAGGATAGTATTGTCCAGATAAGTTGAGTGGGGGTTGGATAAAATTATTTTACCCCTCCCCCCAATATAGTTTATCCAGATTTAGCCCTGCTATTATCCAATCTCTCTCCTGCCTGAACTTGATCCGACCTTCTTTTATCCCATCTATTGAACATGGATAAGGGTGGATAAACTATCCTTATCCACCCTTATTTGGGCTACCGAACAAGCCATTTTTATTAGTGTGACTGAATGTACTCTATAAATATATTTGTTGGATAATGTATGATTGCTATAATCAATTGACATAGATAATGAATTTGTTCAATGAATGCAGTCCACTCTATGTAGTAAATCACCAACCATGGTCCCAAACCAAAATCGTAAACTATGGTTTGTTTTAGTTTCTAAAAATTCCAAACAATCAACTATGGTTAGTTTTGAAACAGAATGACAATTGACTTTCATATATATATTTTTTATCAGTGAGTAAAATGGATAAGGTTGCACACGGTTCAATGAGCGAAGATGATGTTTGTAACTACACTGATTTGTCGATAGTAAAATGGGTCTATGATTGTAACTTAACATTCAGTCATTGTGTGACACGTAGAGATCAATGCTTGTAACATAAATGAATTATGCCTATAACTGAACGCTCGGCCATTGTGGTGCCAGGACATCATACTTATAATTGAACTAATTTATGCTTATAACTTACTGGTCTACACTTGTAACATAAAGGAACCCTACCTATACTTGAACGCTCAGCCATTGTGGTGCCAAGACATCATGCTTGTAACTGAACTGATTTATACTTGTAACTTACTGGTCTATACTTGTAACATAAAGGAACTCTGCTTGTAACTGAACGCTCGGCCATTGTGGTGCTAGGACATCATGCTTGTAACTTACTAGTCAATACTTGTAACATAAAGGAACTCTGCCTGTAACTGAACGCTCGGTCATTGTGGTGCCAGGACATCATGCTTGTAATTGAACTGATTAATACTTGTAACCTATTGGTTAATGCTTGTGACATAAAGGAACTCTACCCATAACTGAATGCTTAGCTATTGTGGTGCCCAATATCATGCTTGTAACTGAACTGCTTAATGCTTGTAACTTACTAGTCAATGCTTATAATATAAAGGAACTCTGCCCGTAACTAAACGCTCGGCCATTATAGTGTCAAGACATCATGCTTGTAACTGAACTAATTTATGCCTGTAACTTACTGGTTTATACTTGTAACATAAATGAACTCTGCCTGTAATTGAACGCTCGATCATTGTGGTGCTAGGACATCATGCTTGTAATTGAACTGATTAATACTTGTAACTTACTGGTCACTGCTTGTGACATAAAGGAACTCTGCCCGTAATGAACGCTCGGCCATTGTGGTGCCCAGTATCATGCTTGTAACTGAACTACTTAATGCTTGTAACATAAAGGAACTCTGCCCGTAACTGAATGCTAGGCTATTATGGTGCTAGGACATCATGCTTGTAACTGAACTGATTTATGCTTGTAACTTACTGGTCAATGCTTGTAACATAAAGGCACTCTACTTGTAACGGAATGCTCGACCATTGTGACGCTTGGAAATCATGCTTGTAACTGAACTGGTTTATGATTGTAACTAAACTAATCAATGTTTGTAACATAAAGGAACTCTGCTTGTAATGGAACGCTCAGCCACTGTTATGCCCGAAAATCATGCTGTAACAGAAATGATTTATTCTTGTGACCAAAATGGGTCATTACTTGTAACTTGTAACCAAACGGAACTCTTCCTTAGACTTTTTAAATGTTCTTCCATACTAATGATTACGCGCTGCCTTTTTTTCCCCATGCACACTCTCTCTGTACATCCCATAAATGGTACAGTAACTGAATGATATGATTACTGCTCCGAGCACTCCAAGCGACGAAGAAAACTAGGCAACGCCATGAGCACGAGCAATACCAAACCCTTCTCATACCATCGTTTGAGCACCTCCAGAACAAGCACCCACAACTTATCACATCATCAACCCAAAAGGAGCAACTACCAAGGAAGTTTGTAAGCTCTCTTTTCCTCCCCTTATCTTTGTTTTCTGCCCTAATTTTGCTTCCCGCTGTCTGTATATTTTGCACTGGCCATGTTATTGGCTCTGTTCTGTATATTTTGCTTTCCATTGGTTGAGCATTAACGAAACTGATGATAAAGTGAATAGTTTATAAAAATGTTCCGTATATTTTGCACCAGCCATGTTACTAGCTCTGTTCTGTATATTTTGCTTTCTATTGGTTGAGCATTAACGAAACTGATGATAAAATGAACATTTTGTATAATATTTGGCCAATATTATATGTTTTCACCAACTATAGGTTGAGAGCAATCTTAGGAAACTATTCTTTTTGTGCGAGTTTACAAGCATGTGCTATGTGTCAACTATCCATAGCATGGTTTGCTATTATTCTGCCAATGTTGCTTATACAGAATGGCACGTAAAAGAGTTGCACAAAAAGTGGGACAGACGGCTACTGCTACTTCTGCAAGCAGCGTAGATGAAGCCCCAATAAAGCATGGGGACAGATGTGTTAGTGGTTTATATCTTTTCAGGTAATATTGTCCATCTTAAAATTCACAATATTGTACAAAATATGCAATTAACAAAGTATTATTTATTGCAGACTGGAATTCATGGCTTAGAATACAAAAACGTACAGCTCGGGATTCACACGGGATCATCGAGCCGTACTAAATGCATGGAATGAGCTGCCCTCCTCAAAGAAGGAGAGGTATGATGAAGCTGCCAGGAGAAGGCGGCAAGCCTTCAAGGACAAATATCACTCCAAGAGTGATGCAAAGTCTCATGATGTAAGTACTAAGTTACGAGTATATGTATGTTAAACTATAATAACAATTACGTTAATAGTAAATTTTCAAGCAAACACCTGCAATCTTACTAATATAAACATGTCAAACAAATTACGTATAAATATGCCAAATACAATAACTGAATTCTTACTTTTGGCATTATTGTGGAAATAGGCTGCTGTCCTGTTAAGGTGTTATCCAACAAAATTTCAGAAGTTCATTGCCCAACTAACTAAAGAGCAGAGGCAATATGTTCGAGAGATGGGTTTTAAGGGTTTGTTGGAGGTTGACTGTAAACTATTGGCCCTAGACATCTGTGTGGAACTGGTCAACAATTTTGATTGTTATGGAAGAGCAATGGTTGTCCAAGGTAACAGGGCTGAGATCACAGTTGCGGACGTTGGCACAGTACTTGGCATACTTTCATCGGGCACGTCCATAGCTTTGGGTGACAAGAGGAGCAGGAAAGTGTTTGCAGGTGCAAGCACTTAAGGGTGTAAGCGTAACCACTTTGGAGGTAAATATTAGGTTAGGCACTATATATATAATGTTCAAAACATCATTTATCTTGTACACCCTTACCATGCTCCTCTGCCTAACCTCCAAGAATGCCCCTAGTAGTAGACTCCTAGATATTGTAGCAGACATCAGCAATCCATCATAGTATAACTGGGGTAAACTAGTTTTGGATTCGCTAGTGGCTGAGATCCAGGAGTTTAAGGCAGGTGGAGGATTAAAGAAATTACTCAGTGGTTGTACATTCTTCTTAATGGTAAGCTGTGTTTTGTTGTCACATTTTGGACTTGCATATTGTTAGTTCAAATTTATAACTGACAATTTTATTATTTTGAATTTACTAGCTTTTTTTATTTTTACAAATTCCCCAACCCATCAATCCAAGTTAGTAATGAGGTGCCTTTGACAAGACAATGGAAAAAACAAACAAATTCAAAGGCACATTCAAATTGAGAGGGGAGGCAAAGAGGTACTGTAAAGTATCTGTTAAGTTACAAGCACTCATATTATTTCTTTCAAACATTATATATGTAAACTTTCAGGCATATGTATGTGAAGTTACAAACGTGTTGTTTTCAATGTATTTCTGTAAAGGTTGATTCATTTAACATATTTCCATACATTCTAGGGTGTTGTCCCCCCAAAAAGCGCCGGTATGGATTCGGACATTGCTACTAGTAGGTTGCAGCATGAGGTAAATACTAAATACTAACTGCCACATCACTAGGGCTTATGTTTTATAAATTTAACTCTAACTTTGTTTCAGGTCACAAGAAATATCTATAAAAATGTAATGTCAACAGTCTACAAGAAATTGAAACTTGTTGACATTGCACTGATGGCTGCAGCTGCAACACCCTCAAAGTCCCCCGATAGAGCATAGCAGGAAGAAGCTCAGGAGGAACACAATCAAACCCAAGGGCCACCTGTTGTTGCATTCCCGACATCTCAACAAGAAGCTGAGGAACCTGCTACTGCATCCCTGGCATCTCAGTAAGAAGCTGAAAAGCCGGAGAAAACCAAAAGGGCACCTCAGGAAGAAGAACAACCTGAGGAAGTCCCTGCTGCTGAAGTGGACGAAGATGTTCCTTCCTACCAAACAAGAACATATGTTTGGAAAAAACCACCAGCAGCCTTGTCTACAAACCAAAATAAATCTACCCTCAATGCCCTGTTTTCATATTACGCCCGCAAATCACTGTCTGACGAAGACAGGTACCTCAAAATTAATTTGCTAGTTCAAACTAATTTATATATTTTTGTGATAATATGATTCACATACATTCTATTTATATGAAAGGGTGCTTGTTAGTATGCTTGGAGTCCACTTGTCACAATCAGACCTGCACACTCTCTACAATAGACAGTGGGTATCCAATATAGTATGTATTACTTACTTTTTATAGCATTATTTAGTATTTAGTTCTGTTATTTAATGTTGAGCTGCTCAAATTAGGTTGTCATCTTTGCTGCAACACTATGAAATCACCAACAATTAGAAGAAAATGGTGTTGTAACTCGACATCTTCTTAACCCCCTCTTTATGGTGAGAATTTTTATACTTAATTTGTAGTTAGTAGTTTTAATATAATCTGATGAGTGGATAGCAATTTTTTTCCCATGTAGGATAACATAATTATACATTTCGAGAGGGACTACAAAGACACCACTTTCGTAGAGAGTGTCTTCGATCAAATTGTAATAGGTTATGACATCTTCAGTTGCAATTGGATAAGTTTAATTATGGTTGCAATAATGTACGCTTACTTACAAGCATATTACTATTTAGTTACTTTCATATCTCTGTACAGTTACTGAAATTTTATAATTATTCTAGGTTTTTGCTCCTTGCCTCTACAAGGAGCATTAGAGTTGTTACGCGCTGTCCCTTGCAAGTAGAACACTATGTGTTAAATTCCATGAAGATGAACGAAGAAATCCCAAAGCATCAACTCGACCAATTCATGATATCATGTCATTGGCAACATATTCATAGATTTCACTACACTATCTTCTCCACCATCTAAATGATATATATGTCTTTTTGCCCAGGCGACAAAATTTCACGAGCTCCTGCAAGAATTTGGCCATAGATCCCCAGAAGACAACCAAGTCAACTTGGAATATGTCAATCTCCCTTTGCAATCAAACGGGTGAGTATAGAATTAAATTAATTGAAACATATAATGTCTTGCCATACTTTTCATGTTTAATATGTGGATACAGTTGTGATTGCGAGGTGTATGTACTGAGATACATGCAAACTTGGGATAATGCACCCATGCCTAAGTATTCTCCTGTAAGTGACTGATCACAACAACACTACTATGATGATTTGCATAAGATAGTGCATTCAATTTTAATCTGACACGTTTCTATAGGCCATAATGCAAGAGTTCAGAAAATAATATGTATGTGACTGGGTGACACACCCCAGAAATGAATACCGAGAGAAAGTACTCAAGGTTGCTGGGGTCTGGGACAAACTAGGTTGAGTTGAGTTTCGCATTACCCATCATGGGAAAATAAGGGACTGTAACAATTTCTAGTGGACATACAACATGAAGAATTTTTAATACCTTGCAATTTTTTTGTGTAATTACTCATAGGACATAGATGAATGAAAACAATTACTAATTGCTGGTTAAGCTTATACATACTTTATAGATCTAAGAAAATAATTGTACAAATATTCTATATTGGCTATTGTACAAATCTAAATTTCTCGCATTCTTTTTCAAGCATATAATTGAATACATTGAGAGAGTTATGCTTCGAATTGAGTGGAGATGTGTGTGTAACAGAATGGATCTTTACTTGTAACTTTATAGGTCTTTGGTTATAACAGAATATCATATTTTCACTTCCAATAAAATTGTTGAACAACTTTTGTATTTTGCTTGTAAGTAAATGTGGCTATGTTTTTAACTGAACAGGTCTTTGCTTGTAACTACACAGGTCCCTGCTTGTAACTAAATGAGTCTTTGCTTGTAACTATAAAGGTTCTTGTTTGAAACTATACGGCCTCTACTTGTAACTGAACGAGTCTTTGCTTGTAACTATACAGGTCTCTACTTGTAACTGAACAAGTATATGCTTGTAACTATAAAGAACTCTACTTGCAACTATATAGGTCTCTACCTATAACTGAACGAGTTTTGCATGTAACTATACTGATCTCTGCTTATAACTGAGCGAGTAGGTATGCTTGTAAGTATAAAGGTCTCTACTTGCAACTCTATATATTCCTGCTTGTAACAAAACAAAGTTTTGCTTGTAATCTGATGAGTCTGTGTTTGTAACTCAATGAAACTCTACTCATAACTGAACTAATCAACCACTTAATTCCATAGATGGAGGTATGCTTGTAACTGAACAGATATATGCTCATAACTAGACTTTTCTCAGTTGATAAGCTAAATATTTAATTACAAAAAAATTTATTACTGACCGAATTGTAACCGATAAAAAGGGGTCACAAATTAGTGACTACAGTAAATGAATCATTTCCTTTAAGTAGTGACCCCAATAGTAACTGCCTAAAGAGGGTCAGTAATTAGTGACCCTTTTGTGTAACCGCCAAATTCGGGGTCAGTAATTAGTGACCCTTTTGTGTAACCGTCAAATTCGGGGTCAGTAATTAGTGACCCATTTGTAACTGCCATAATGGGGGTCACTAATCAGTGACCGACTGTGAAGGCTCCCCCCCAACTTTTTGACCCTCTTTGTGACCCACCTAGAGAGGGTCACTAATTAGTGACTCATTTTGTAATCGCCTCATATTCGGTCACTAATTACTGACCTTTTTGTAAATTATCCCATAGCGGTCACTAATTTTGTGACCGATTTTTTACCGTAGTGTCTATGGTCACAAATGCGGTCACAAATCGGTTATTACTTTTTTCCAAATAACTTGGCCTTAGTCGGTCACTACTAGGTCACTAATTGGTCACTAATTTAATGACCCATTGCTGCAGTCACTAATAGCACTTTTTCTGGTAGTGTTAGCTTAGCAAAGAAGAAATTCAGCTTGCTTAGTGTTTCTTTTAGGAGCTCTTAAGTTCATATTCCTAAGTTTCCCAAGTCAACATATTATGCACACTAATGTTTAGGAAGTTCTTAAGTTATATTTTTTATTTATTTCCTATTGCCTTACTACTTTAGCATTTTTCCTTGGTGTCCTCTTTGGTCTCTCTTAAACCTTTGTTTGGTGCCTTTTTGGAGGGTATAAAACCTTCTCAAAGTTAGTTTCTAAATTTCTAAAATTTCACTCACAACTTTACTCATATACTCCATGTTACATTTAATGAAGTTTTGCTCAATTTAATTGAGCCATTGTCTCTTACTTTCTTCTTCATTGGTTTTAACCACTTCATAAACTATTGATTAACCTTGGTTTAGTGCTTTATTAAGCCCCTTAAAAGCCATTAATAAGCTATCTAAGTTGCTGAAATATCTTGCAGAAATTTTCTGCATTTCTACACTTTATTTTTCCAATGAGTTTTCGCATAATTTTGATTTTAATTTGGTTTCCTAACTTTCTCCTTTCTTTCAACTAACTCTCTTATCCATTTAACCAGTCATGTGATAGCATTTGAGTCTTTTTCCATGCACAATTTTGTGGCTCAGATGAGTACACATCATAGAAAAATGTTCTACTGTTCACACCCTCACCAGCTTCTTGGATTCTTGTCATATTTTGTTAAAATTTTGATATCTTTATTACATTTCCTTTTTCATTGAGTTAAACCATTTCCTAATGTATCTATTAGCATCAAAATTGTACCAAAATCAACCCTTTCCTAGCCCTAAGTGGTTTGGCCATCATCTATGTTTTTGCAAAAAATTTTCTGCAATCCTAAAATGGGTTTCTTGTGTGTTTTCAACTTGTTTTCCTAGATTTTATTGTTATTTTCCTTCTTTTTCCTTAACTGCACGTGAGTCCCCTTTGTTTGTCTCCTACTTTCAGGTTCATATCCAACATGAAAATCCAATATAAATACAAGGAAACATCAAAGTGTTCAAGTAAACATGATTTCCACATATTTTTCTCAACATAGCAACAAGTGGGAGGTTTGTTCTCTCTCTCTATATATGTATATGTTCAGCCTCCCAAAATTTTAGCCACCAAATCCCTTCAAAAATCTTGTTTTCTTCAAGCAAATGAAATAAAGATATGTATAACATGAAATTTTACAACAAAATTCATAGAAAAATCATTTTTCTAAAATTTTTTAGAAATTTTTCTTACCTCTTTTCTCTATTTTCTTCTTCCCTTCTTCTTCTCTTCTCTCTTGTTTCTTCCTCTCTCCAACATGCACAAACCAAGCTGTTTCTAGAGCCTTTGGAGGCTTTTATACCCCCCCCCCTAGGTAAGTCGGCAAAGGGCCCCCATAGAAAAGACAATTTTGCCCCTAATCTTTCTATCAATTTCAACTATGTCCTTTTCGAGCAAAATTCCCTTTTTAACCCTAAAAAAATTACTCAAATGCCTCTCTAATCCCCCTAAATTTAAGACCTAAACTAGGCCAGGCTACTTTTAATTTTTCATAATTTTATCCATTTAGGTTTTATAGAATTTTTATTTATTATTTTTGTTGTTTAACTTAGAATTTTCATCCATTAACCCTTATTTTTCTTAAATTTCCTTACACCATCATTTATGTATCATTTCCTAATATCCTTCAAAAATCTTTTAACCTTTCCTAAGGTTGTAGACAAGAAAGAATTTAATTAATTTTCTATGGGTTTAACTTACTTAAATTACCTCCACTATGCATGTGATGAGCATAAAAGCATGAAATGTATGGTTTAATACATGCAATGGATTTAAGCATATCTTAATGCTAAAGTTGTGCATTCTAAACTTGATTTGGAATGTCACAATTTTCTCTGATTTATTATATATAATTATTCAAATTTTCATCCTTTTGTGAGGTTGGTACAAGTAAATGAGTTTGGAGATGATTTTGCAGGAATTTCATTGATATGTCATTATCATGATTCCAATAAGTCCAAGGCTAGAAAGGTCTTCTTCCGGGTCACAATCTTTAGAAAAATATCCGGATGCTGATGTTTTCAGCGTGTGGGTTCCGACTTGGTAGGAGGTGGGAACTATTTAGATTGAAACGGTAATAATTTTTTTCTTTCTTTTCAAAGCGATGAGAATTGAGTGGTTGAATTATTGTATGGTGGAGAGCCATCGGCTACATTTGGATCGCCCTTAACTTGCGTGCAGGTTATGGGCCCTGGCCCAAAGGTCAAAATTCAATAAGTTGCTTTCAGTGGCTTGTCTTCACTAGCTTGTTGGCTCCTTGTCCTGAAGATGCCAAGAGAAAGAACATCCCCAAACAAAGGTGCAGAAAGAGAGGAATTGTACCTCTGACCATAATCTCCTTGGTACAAGAACAATATTCAAAAAGCTACTATGTTAAATATTTCTGCCTAGTAGTTCATTAATTTTTTTTTTTTTTTGGTTACATAATACTTTATTATTTTACTTTTTATATAAAAAGTTAGAAGTTCAATTATACATTTCATTGTCGCTCAGTAGAAGCACAACATGGGGCTTTATTTTTTTAGTATATAGCATTACGTAAGGAAGTTGCCAAATATAATTTGAACAGTGCTAAAACTTGATAATATTCTTTATTTTGTTTAATTTTTATATTTTAAGTTTATTATGATTGGATTCTAATACTCAACTTTTATAGGAAGAGCAATAATACAAGTGATGGTAAACAAAACCGGAATTTGATAGATGTACTAGAAAACTTATCTGATGGCCATATCAATAGTCACTCCAATTAAACATGACATAAGAGAGAAATGTCTATCATGTCAGGAATTAATAGTACAAGATCAAGAGAGACATTTAAGAAATCGTGCTCCAATGTGTTTAACATGACCCAAGTAGCACAAAGTTAAGTGATAAGATATGAAGACTTCATGGCCAATAAGACGCATAAATTCTTGATAGAAAATAAGGTGCTTATTCAAATCTCGTGTTAGTCATGTGTAATTTTATCTAGGAGTGTGCAAAACTAAACTAAATCAAATCAAATTTTTAATTTTGATTTGGTTCTTTTAAATTTAGTTTAGTTTGATTTGATTTAAAAAATAATCCAAAATTATGGTTTAGTTTGGTCTAAAAATCAAGCCAAACCATTTCAAACCAAAAACTAAAATTTTGAAAATATTTCTCCTCTATAAAAAAATAATAATTTGTATACACACACATACATATATTTATATATTTATATAAATATTTATTTATATGTATCTATATATACATATATATACTAATATGTGTGTGTACACACACACATATACATATATATATATATATGGACACACACACACACACAAACTTTATCTACTCACATAAATATAAATATATAAACATGTACATATATTTATATTATATATAAATATATAAATACATATATATGTACACACACACATATATACACACATGTATGCACACACACACAGAAATATATATATATATATGTATATATATAGAAAGAGAGTGTGTGGATCAATTAATATTAGTGAAGTATAAAAATACTTATACCAAATCTTACATAATTGATTTGGTCAAATTAATAAATGAGATTATTTACAACTATTTTTTACTATATTAATTTATAATTGTAAAAAATAACTATAAATTAATATAATAGAAAATAATTATAAATTAATATAATTAAAAACAGTTATAATTAATCTCATTCATTAATTTTAACTAAATCAACTATGTAAAATTTAATGTAAGCGTTTTACACTTATACTAATATCAATTGATCCATTCTTTGTGTTCACACACACATGTATATATACACACATAAGTGTGTAAATAAGTGTATCTACATATTTATGCATGTATATATACACACATATATAAGTGTGCAGTACATGCACACATACATATTTCTATATTTATATATATCTGTACGCACACACATGAATATATATATATATGATATGTATATATATGTATGTATATACAAATATATATACAAACACACACACATACATATACGTGCATATACATACCTATTTGATAATAAAAATCAAACAAATAATTTATTTAAATTTTTTAATTAATAATAAATCAAACCTAAAACCAAACCAAACTGGAATTTTAGTTTTGGTTTAGTTTGGTTTATATTTAAATTGGTTTGATTTGGTTTTTAAAGTATTAAAACAAAAAAACAAAAAAACCAAACCAAATCAAACCAAAATTATGGTTTATACACCCCTAGTTTTATCAGTTCAAATAAAAATTTGTAATTAATTTAATATTAAAGCATTTAAGGTTGTAAAATTACATATAAAACATTTTTAATTAAAGGCTTAGTGATAAATTGTTTTAAATTTTTATATAATAAAACTAATGATTCAATTTAATTAATGACTTATTTAATATTTTACATGTGTGCTTTCTAATTACTTGTTTGATAAAGTTATTTATAAGCTAATGTAATTAATGAGTCATATATTAATAAGTTATATAAAATTTATATTTTAATTAATATTATAAATTTAATTTTTGCAATTAATTTAAAATTACAGCATTAAAGAACTTAAAATAACATATGTAAAAATTTTAATTAAATATTTATCAATTAATGACTCTTTTTTTATCTTAGACTTGTAGTTTCTTGGAACTTGTAGAAGAAAAACTAAAATTAAGTATTAAATTTTTAATAAATAAGTTATGTAAAATTTATGTTAAAAGTAAATTTAATGAAAGGTTTTAAAATTACATATAATTAAATTTAATGAAAGGTCCTTTTGTATCTTAGACTTTTCCTTTTGTATAACTTTTTTTTATAAAAACTAACTTGACTGTTAAAATATTTATATTTATAGAACAAAAAACTTAAACATAAAACCTCTCTACCTAAACTAATTAAGGTTAATAAGTGTTTAAGTGAAGATTAGAAAGTTGGGATTCGAAGCCCTTGTGGACATATCTTGGGATAAGTTTAGCAGGATAAATTTAATGAATAGATATGATAAAAATACTGAAGAACTGAATATTCATGACAATACTTTTATTATTGACAAGAATGTTGTGCATGAGGCTTTGTGTTTCCATCAAGGCGATATTGAAATTAATATTGACCCAAAGAGCAGAGCTGGAAAGATGAAGTACTTATTGTTTTCAAAATTATTCAAGACAAGATCAAGATTCCAAATTTAATGGAAATATTGAAGATATGCAAAAACGTAGATGAAGAATTTAGGGTCACGTACAGGGTTGTACTGTTTGACACACTCTTATTTCCTAATACACCAAAAAAATCTTCTAGTAAAGTATCTAAATATCCTACTAGACCTAGTGTCACACACCCCCTCCTATAGGGCTTAAGGAGGCATGACAACGGGCCCATGGCTAACACCCACCTTATGACATTCTAAACTAAGTTTGGAATGCACAACTTTTGCACTAAACATACATAATACCATTTCATGCATTTTTTATGCATCACATGCATTATGTTCATTACATGTCTATTTTGAGTAATTTAAAACTTAAAGGAATTATTTTATTTTTGGTTGTCCAAAACCTTAGAAAGGGCTAAAAGAGTACTAGAAACCATTAGAATGTGAGGCTTATATAATAGTGAAAGAAAATAGGAAGAAAAACAAAGTTAGAAATGGAAAACACTAAATTATGCAACTTATTACAAAAAACATAATTATAAAAACTTAAATAAATAAAATTATGAAAAATTATTAGTGAATCAACCTAATTTAAACCTTGAGTTTGGGGGATTAGAAGGGCATTAGAATAGTTGTCTAGGGTTAGAAATGGAATTAGAACTCAAAAAGGACATAAAAGAGGATTTAAAGAAAAGGAGGCATTTTGGTCTTTTCCCATGGGGCCCTTTTGCCGACTTAAGGGGGAGATATAAAAGCCCTCCAGCCCTCTAGAAGCTCTATTTGATCATACAAGCTAGAGAAGAAGGGAAAGAAAGCAAGAGGGAAGGAAGAGAGAAGAAGAGAAAAAGGAAGAAGAAAGGTAAGAATTTCTAGAAACTTATAGAACTTTCCAATTTTTGTGTTAGAAGACTTGTAGATTTTGATTCTATCTCTACTCAACTATCATTTGCTTGAAGAAACACCTTTTAGTTAACTATTCTTGAACTAATCTAAACTAAAATAAGAGTACCCACACTTTATGGGATATGTCTAACAACGAGCCTATAAAAACCTAGAAATAGGTGAAGGTAAAACCGTGAACCTTTTTCCGTTTGCGCATACCATGGAAATACAATCCTTCTATTAACTAATCTCCCATTTGAGATATAGGATTTGGATAATATGTCGGTATCCCGATAATCTCAATAACAATACATCTATTTCAGACAGTTGTTCAATGATCAATCTAAGAAACTCCTTTCTTAATTGTTTGTCATATGCTTTGAGCAAGGACTTTTAAAACAACTATCTGTAGATAGTATAGGAGATTTACCTATTTTACCAGATAGGTAATAGATCCTATGTCGGTCCTCGTAGACCTCCATGTATGAATGGTTTATGCCCAATATAAAACCCCTTATGTGATCAACCTTTGATTGGGGAAAAACATCTAAGCACAAGTACTCATATACAAGATCACAACAAAGCCTCAAGTGAAAGAATTACTTAATGCACTATCGCAAACATAGAGAATTCTAATTTCCGACAAGCATCTAGTAGAGAATTCTCTAAGCAGGATTATTCAGCAAACTTACTCTCTAATAAGAACCAACGTGTATTCATTAGTGTCACTTACATTGATCGCCTATGAAACGAGGCATCCTCCTTACGAGTATGCTATACACGTGCAAGTCTAATCCAAATCTAGTCAATTCCCTATTTTGACTTATTCTACGACTTGAAAAATTTAAGACTAAAGTCATAGAGACTTATTTCATGATCACTATCTATATGCGTGACCAAGTCTCAGTTATATATAGTCTAAGGGTTTTAACCAAATGTAAAATTTACACATTCGGTGAAGATGGTTAATGAAATAATTACATATATTTCGAATGAAAAATGATCATGAGTATTTAATTACACTAATCAAATTGGCTAGCCAGGCACTACTCTATCAATCTCTCACTTGCCCAATAGCCAATTGTCCTATAAATCTAAGGCCCATTATTTTAAGATATCCTTCAAAAACTCTGTGCTAAAGGCTTTGTTAGTGGGTTTGCTATGCTCTCTACCGATACAACTCTGTCAACTTGAATATCACCTTTACTAATGATCTCTCTGATCAGGTGGAAACGTCTCATGACATGTTTGGATCATTGATGAGATCTTGGTTCCTTTGCTTGAGCAATGGCACCTTTTTTATCACAGTATATAACAATCGATTTTTTAACACTAAGAACTACACCCAACTCTTGAATGAAGTTTCTCATCCAAACACCCTCTGTTGCAGCTTTTGAAGCTGCAATATATTTTGCTTCCATTGTTGAATCAGTAGTTGTATCTTGCTTAGAACTTTTCCAGCTAACTGCTCCACCATTTAAACAAAACACATATCTTGACATAGATTTAAAATCATCTATATCTGATTGGAAACTAGAGTCAGTATATCCTTCCAATTTCAATTCTCCACTGCTGTACACTAAGACTAAATCCTTAGTTCTTCTTAACTACTTAAGAATTGTCTTTATGGCCATCTAGTGACTCTCACCTAGATCAGACTGATATCTGCTTGTAACACTTAAAGCATGTGTAACATCAGGTCTTGTACATAGCATGGCATACATAATGCTTTCTATGGTAGATGCATATGGTATGCAAGACATTTTCTCTCTTTCTTCAGGTGTCTTTGGTGACATAGACTTAGAGAGATTTATTCCATGTCTCATTGGCAGGAATCCTCTCTTGGATTCCTCCATATTAAACCTTTTTAAAACTTTATCTATGTACATGGATTGGGATAATGCAAGATCCATCTCAATCTATCTCTATAGATTTTGATCCCAAAATAAAAGATGCTTCACCCAAATCCTTCATGGAGAATTGAGTAGATAACCATATTTTGTGTCTTTTAATGCCTGCACCTCATTCCCAATGAGGAGAATGTCATCGACATAAAGCACTAAAAATATAACTGTGCTCCTACTAACCTTCTTGTACACACAAGGTTCATCGTATTTTTAATAAAACCAAACGATTTGATTGTATTATCAAAACGTATGTTCCATCTTCGAGATGCTTGTTTTAGTCCATAGATGGACTTTTGGAGCTTGCAAACCTTATCCTTGCTCCCACTAAATGTGAAATCTTTTGGTTGCTCCATGTAAATTTATTCCTCAATGTCTCCATTAAGGAATGTGATTTTCACATCCATTTGCCATATCTCAGTCATAATATGCAGATATGGCCAACAATATCCAAATGGATTTTTGCATTGCTATTGAAAAGAAGGTTTCCTCAAAGTCTATTCTAGGTCTCCAAGTATAACGTTTTGCTACTAGTCTTGCTTTATAGGTCACCACCTCTCCATCTACTCCAAGCTTTTGCTTGTAGATCCACTTGCAATCAATAGGCTTCACACCCACCAGTGGATCCACCAAGGTCCATACCTTGTTGGAGTATATAGAATCCATCTGAAATTTCATGGCTTTATGCCACTTTCTCGAATTGATGTCTTGCATCGCCTCCTCATATAAATTCAGATCTCTATCCAACTCATGTACAAGGGTGTACCTCTAAGGAGGTTTTGATATCCTTTCAGATCTTCTTTGAGGTTTTATTATAGAATGTTCTATTTGATCTTGTGCTTCCATATTTTGTGGTATTTCTTGAATTTCTTCAAGTTCTATGAACTCACTTTTTCTATCTAAAAGGAATTTTCTTTCCAAGAAAATGGCGTTTCTTGAAACAAACATTTTTTTTTCCTTTGGGTCATAGAAGTAATATCTCATTGCCTCCTTGGGATATCCCACAAATTTACACAAGGTGGATCTCATATCCAACTTGTTACCTCCCAGTGTTTTTACATAGTAAAGCATCCCTATACTCTCATATAAGAATAAGAGGATGGTTTACCATACCACATCTCATGTGTAGTTTTTGGTACTTACTTTGATGGTACTTTATTTAAAATCTTTGCAGCCGTCTCTAGGGCATATCCCCAAAATGAAGAAGGAAGATTAGTGAAACTCATTATAGAACGTACCATACCTAATGAGGTACAATTTCTACGTTTAGCTACCCCATTAAGTTGAGGTGTGTGAGGTGGAGTCCACTGAGAGAGAATCCCATTCTCTTTTAAATGATCTAGGAACTCATCACTTAAGTATTCATGCCCTCGATCAAATCATAGGACTTTTATATTGTGACCTGTTTGTTTCTCTACTTCAAGTCTAAATTCTTTGAACTTTTCAAAATCTTTAGAGTTGTGTCTCATCAGAAACACATACCCAAAATGACTATGATCGTCAATAAAGGTAATGAAGTAAGAATATTTCCCTCTTGCACTAACACTTAGTGACCCACACACATCTGAAATCATATTTGAAATAGGTTCATTTTGAACAATCATATATAAACCATTTGATAATGTGCTAAGATTATGGAAAGAACCATTCATTGATATTAAAAATTTTCCACTTTTAATAGAAAATTCAAAATCTTCATTATCCATAATAGAAATAGAAATAAGGTTCTTCATAAGACTAGGCACATAAAGACAATTGTTCAAAACTAAATTAAAACTATCACTAAAACTAAGTAAATAGTCCCTATGGCTTCAGCAACAACTTTTGCTCCATTTCCAAGCCGTAGGATAACTTCTCCTTTACTAAGTTTTCTACTTCTTGCCATCACCTGCAAATCGTTACAAAGATGAGAACAACATCCAGTATCTAATACCCAAGAAGCATCGTTAACTGATAAGTTAACTTCAACAAAGAACATACCGTTTTTCTAAACGGTTACAAGATAGTCCTTGCAGTTCCTCCTCCAATGCCCAAGTTTGTCGCAATGGAAGCACTTGTGATTGGATTGATTAGCCTTAGTCTTTTTGACCCCACCCTTTGGTTTTACTTTATTTTCTTTGCTAGGTCATTTCTTCTTCCATTTCTTTGGTTTTGAAGCCTTTTATCGAGATGAAGAACTAACTAGTAAAACAGTCTTATCCTTTTTGATAGTGGCTTCCATTGCGCACAACATGCTGACCAGTTCTTCAGGTGTAACATGCATTTGCTGCATGTTAAAGTTCACTACAAACTAATTGAATGAACTCGAAAATAACTATAAGATCAAATCTATATAGAGTTCGTTGTCCATAGTTAGGTTAAAACTTTCAAGCTTCTAAATAAGCCTGATCATTTTAGTACCATGCTCATGGACAGACATGCCCTCAGTTAATCGAGCTCTAAAGAGCTCTCTCGAGGTAGCGAACTTTTTGTGCCTATCTTGTGTCTTGTAAAGCTCTTCCAAGTGCGTATATATTTTAGAAGCATGTCTGAGATGATCATATTGCTTCATAAGCTCACCTGACATGGAAGCCAACATGATGCACCGTGCATGTCGGTCATCCTCAAACCACTTTGAGTGTGCTTCCTGTTACGCAACAGTTGCATTTTTGGGTAAAGGATCAGGGGGTGTTTCAGTCAAAACATAAGTTTGTCCCTCATAGTCCAAAACAATTTTCAGATTTCTTATCCAATTAGCATAATTTGAGCTAGTTAATTTGTTACTTACAACAATGGTGGTAAGAAGATTTTTAGCCATTTGCAGAAATATAAAATCTATAAAAATAAATAAGCATGGTAGAGTATCAGCATTCATTCATGTATGCAAATAGATATGAAATGGTCTTTATTCAAATCTATCTCGAAGTCCTATTGAGCTTACTCATGCCCCAACCATATGAGCCCATAAATAAATCAACAGGTAGGCAACATCTTTGTCAATTGCACTCATATGCAATCCTTGAGTTATTTGCCTTGTATTTTGCATAGACCCCAACCATATGAGCCCCTATGTTACTTCACGTTAAGTTAGACCCATCAATCAATCATGTAAGTTATTCGATTATAATCATCTCACGACTCGTGTGCCAATGCCATAACCAAGTTACTTCCATGTGCATCATATGCTAAAATAGTATACATAGCTTTCCTTGCAAAACGTACCCTGTGACTCATGAAACAGCACATTAAGCTTGGCAACATCACAATTACCACTTTATTGATGGAAGGCATGGATGATTAAATTGCGTTTAATATTACCCATATCAACTTAATATTATACTTAGTCAAACTAAGTGAGGGTTTTATAGTTGACCAAGATCCATTAATTTTACTTTTCTTATTATGTTATCTATATGCATGCAATTATCCAAATAAAAGCAAGTATATCACAAAAATAAGAAAAGCAATGGTATAGTTGTGGATATCCTATGGAATTAAAATAAAACCTAGACTAATCCTCCATTAACCTTCATTAGTATCCAGTGGACTTGTGGGTTAGATTCTCCATAATGCACCAATTTCGCTCACCTCTGCCCTTTTAAATAATTGTTACAATTAACAATAATAGAAATCTCAAGATAAACCTAAGGGGATGTACATAAGAAGCAGATAAAAATATACACAAGAATAAGAGATAAGGCAAGGCTCGCAGACCTTATTTTAAACCTAATTAATTCACAACTAACCCTGTAAACCATCCAATAAAAATATAAACATCAAATGTAAAACATTAAATTTATTAGATATAATTTTATTTATTTATTTATTTTTAATATTTTCTACACTTTAGAAAATTTTGTTTTAGTCAAAATTGGTGTCTTTGAGTTCGTAATGAAAAAACTCACAAAAACACAAAATTTAAAATTTTTTATCAAAATTAACCAAACCAAACTGGACCGGACTAGTCCAGTCCACCTGGACCGCTAGTTCATCTTCTTCAACCCTTTTTTTTTAATAGAGGCAGCTTTTCTACCGCATGCACTTGCATCATTTAAAACTTGTTTAACTTTGTTTAAATTAAAAAAAAAAAATGGAAGAATGATTTAAATGAAGCAGCGGCCATGGCCACTTGAACTCAAGCATGTGGCAAGTGTTGCCTAGCCAGAATAAGGCCGCCGACGCCATGGCAAGTTACAGGTTTTTAATATATATATATATATATATATTTACATAAATTTGCAGCAATATATATATGTGTGTATATATATATCGTCAACCACTTTTTGGGGCATACAATTAGAGATCCAATGTGATTCGATCATGCAATAAAAGATAAAAATTTTAAATTTCCGTTGCCTTAAAATTCCCTATTTTGATATGAGAAAATTAATTTATAACTCGCAAGCTTCCAACCGATGTAGGAATTGAGCAAATTCAAATTCGCATGTCAGCAAACTAGTACGTAAGTTGGAACGGTTCACAAGAAGCTCAAATGCACTTCCTCTAACGGTTTCCATGCGGGGAATGACCACTAGTGCTTAGGATTATGCTAGTAATTCAAAAACACTTTTCTCAACTCATAAGCTTTTCTATCAAGATAATTCTTGATCTAAGGATTATAGAAAATCTTTCCCTCTTAACTACTTGAAAGTCTCTCTTTTAATAAAGGTCTCATAGACCTATATTTATAGAGAAATAATTTTATACTTATCTTATCATAAATTAGGAGATAATATATATTATTTAATTTAAAATCAAATAATATCTATGTAGATAATTCATATTAATTATCTTTAATAATCTCTCAGCTAATTAGGAGATTTTATATGATAAGATTAAATAATTAATTAATTAAACTATTTAATTAATATAATTATTTTATTCTCCTTTATCTATTAATTAATGACAAATCATTTAATTAATTAGTTTTAATTAATTAATCAAATTAATTAAATTAATTAAATTCCCATAAATGATATGGACTTATTCGCCCTTGTGTGTGACCTCTTAAGTTCACTAATTAGCTAGCAATGGACCCGTTACAAATTACGATTTAACATATAAATAATTAATTATAATTAATTACTCTGGTTAATGAAATATCTTTTAATTAACCACTCTTGAACTAATCTAAATTAAAACAAGAGTACCCACACTTTACAGGATATGTCTAGCAACAAGCCTGTAAAGACCTAGAAATAGATTAAGGTAAAACCGTGAACCTTTTTCCATTTGCGCGTACCATGCAAATACAATCCTCCCATTAACTAATTTCCCGTTCGAGATATAGGATTTGGATAATATGTCAGTATCCCAATAATCTTAATAACCATACATCTATTTTAGACAGTTGTCCAATGACCAATTTAGGAAACTCCTTTCCTAATTGTTTGTCATATGCCTTGCGCAAGGACTTTTAGAATAACTATCTGTAGATAGTATAGGAGATTCACCTATTCTGCTAGATAAGTAATGAATCCTATGTCGGTCATCGTAGACCTCCATATATGAATGGTTTATGACCAACATAAAATCCCTTATGTGATCAACCTGTGATCAGAGAAAAACATCAAAGTACAACTACCCATATACAATATCACAACAGAACCTCAAGTCAAAGAATTACTTAATGCACTATTACAAACATAGAGAATTCTAATTTCTGACAAGCATTTAGTAGAGAATTCTCTAAGCAGATCATTCAGTGAACTTGTTCTCTAACAAGCACCCACGTGTATTCATTAGTGTCACTTACACTGATCTTCTATGAAACGAGGCACCCTCCTTACAAGTATGCTACACACGTGCAAGTCTAATCTGAATCTAGTCAATACTCTATCTTGACTTATTCTACGACTTGGAACATTTAAGACTAATACCATAGAGACTTATTTTATGATCACCATCTCTATGCGTGACTAAGTCTCGTAGTTATATATAGTCTAGGGGTTTCAACCAAATGTAAAATTTACACATTCGATGAAGATGGACAATGAAATAATTACATATATATTGAATGAAAAATGATCATAAGTATTTAATTACACCAATCAAATTGGCTAACCGGGCATTACTCTATCAGTAGTAAACCAAGGAAAATTGAAGGAAGACTAAACTAGAAACTATTTCAAGTATCAAAGTTAATAATCTTCTATCTTAAGAGACTTAGAAGATAAATCTTAGGCCAACAATTAACAAAGCTAAAATTAAACATAATCGAGCTAAGAAAAATAGTAAAAACATAGTACTTGAGGATAGAGGAAAATAAAGAGAAAGAAAAATATGATGATATAAAGGAAAGATAAGGAACCATAGCAAAAATGACCTAAATCATTTAATATTTGCATGCATTTCATCATGCATCCATAACATCCTACTCATATTCCACACACTCTACACTTGTAGGCACAAGAGAAAAAGTTGAGCAAGAACCTATTTAGGCAGAATAGATAGAGCATCAGTAGGCTATATACACAATGAGTGGCATACTCCCTAACCTTAGTACTTTTAAACTAAAATGCATGTTTTATGGTAAAAAGATATGTTATGTAAGCCATAAATAAATTTTTGCATCGAAACTTGGAAACAAAGTGCTATGTTCTGCTTTTAGTATACTTGGTCCTTTATGATGCTTTGTGATGTTTTGGTACTTTGACACTCAGACTAGTATATCAGACAACTATCTAGGGTAAGTGGTAGTTCTACACTCTTCTGTTATGATTTTGGACCCAAGGGGGTCTTAGATGTCATAGACTATGTTGTTTAGCCTAGAGTAGCAACTCATGGTTGCAAGCTACACAACGTAGTAATGCCTGACATGTTTTGTTGGTTTTATATTTTTGTGATTTTACCACTTTCAAACATTGTCAGTTTTACGCACCCAATCAGAGCTATATGTGACCCAGCATAGACTTATGATTCTTCACACTTACTTATATTTTACAATCTTAGCTTTCATGACATTCCTAATGAACCAAAAGAATGACAATGATGTTAATGAATTTATTTCTCCCATATTTTTCTAATACAGCTTTATTGATGCCATTTCACACTGATGATCTGAAATAAATTACTGGGATATTTCTAATTTTAATTTCATGAGTAAATGACTTTCAAAAGAATAGTTCATGTATACTACTATAACCCGCTCTATTTCCACTAAATTTAGATTGTATGTCATTCACTTAGAACTTGTATTATCATATCCCTCTATTTTGTAGATTTTAGCTAGATTATTGCAAATACTACCACTTTCCTACCCCAGCACCAAAGTATCCATGACATTGTAGTTAGAGGTTAGGCCACCAAGATTCCTTTGTACTTATTAGTTGTAGCATTTATGTAGACTTATATTGGATATTTCATCAAAAAGACTGGACATGCATTGAGATTTAGATTTTAGTTGTAGTTATTATAAATTAGTTATGGTATATATTTTATTTTGCTTGTATGCTTAATGTATGTGCACATGGATATAGATGGATCATGCTTAACTGGTTTTTGTGGCATTACTATATGAGGTTAGCTTGCATGGTAGATATATATATTATTGTCATAGGTACCACAGGTTCTACTAGCAGGATTTTAGACAAGGGTTATAGCAGTCATCATACTATTAGATTTTTGGCCTAGTGGTAAATGGTTGCTGCCCCGCCATCATACCCTGCTCAGGCGATGGTGAGATATGACAGTTAAAATGGTATCAGAGCCAAGATTTTGGGGTAGTACTAAGCCTCAAGCTGAAAAAGTGTTAGATTTAGGTTCATGCATAGCATGTGTATAATTGATATGTTCTAATTTACAGGAAATTGTGTCTATTATAAGTTATGGCACGTAACAAGAGAGGTAGTGGTCCAGGTAAAGGTAGGAAAAGTTCAAAGCAAGCACTTAGCCAACCTCATAGGGATATCACGAGTGTTACGTCATTAGCAATACTTGGGGAAAAAGGCCCCTCACGGGCACATGCTAGCCCTCCAGGAGATCTACCTCCAGAGGCGAAGACTCCCAAGCTAGAAGTGTAACACTTTTTTAGGAATGGATTGGTTAATGACCTACAAAGCAAGAGTGGATTATTTTAGAAGGGAAGATATCTTACAGTTGTGAGATGGCAGAGAGATGTGTTTTATTGGGAAACGGCGCATCATGCCTACTTGCATTATTTCAACATTGACAAGTACTAGACTTCTTAGGAAGGGTTGTGGAGCCTATTTGGCTTGCATGATAAACAAGGAGGCAAAGACTCCCAAGCTAGAAGTGTAACATTCCAAACCAAGTTTGGAATGCAAAACATTAGCATATTGGCATGCATAACGTTAGCATATGCAACATCACGTAAATTTTCATGCATTTTGACCATTACATGTATGTTAGGAGTAAATTTAAACTTAAGAGAAATTATTTTATTTTATTGACCACAACTCTAAGAGAGATAAAGGGAACTTTGAGAGACTTTAAGGGATTAGGAAAAGTATGAAGAAGAGTGGTGGAAAGAGATTGGAAGGAAAGAAGAAAATTTAGAGCAAAAATCTATAATTTAAGTGCTTAAGTGAAAATTTTTGGGCAATGAGATTTATGAGGATAATTAAGATGTTAAGCATAATTTTAGAGAAATGGATTAAAGGGTTAAACAAACATTATAAAAATTTTAAAATATGAAATTTGTATGATGGTAGAAGGGGGAAAAAAAAGAAAAGTTGTAAAAGAAAAACCTAGGTTATGCACTTGAATTGTAAAAATAACAAGTATAAAACTTAAATAAATAAAATTATGAAAATTTATTAGTAACTTAACCTACATTTGACCTTAAGTTTAGAGGGACTAGAAGGGCATTAGAATGGTTTCTTAGGGCTAGAAATGGAATTAGAAACTCAGAAGGCCAAGAAAAGGGGTTAAAGTATAATAGAGGAGTATTTTGGTCTTTTCACAAGGGGCTATGGGGCCCACTCTTCTTGGTCTAACTATGGGGTATAAAAGTCCCCTTGAACCCTCTAGAAGCCCATGAGTCGTGCAAGCCAAGATAGCGAAGAAAGAGGGAAAGAGAATAAGGACGAAAGAAAGAAAGAGAAAATTGAATAAAGGTAAGAAAAATTCTATAAAATTTTTTTTTAAAAAAATATTTTTATGTAGATTTTCTTGTAGACTTTGATGCTATATCTACTCATCTTCCATTTGATTGAAGAAACAAGAATTTTTGAATGGATTTAGTTGCTGAAAATCATGCTGGCCGAAAATTCTAGAGAGAGAAGAAACCTTGCCAATTGATGTTCTTGAAGAAAATTTGTAAAAATCTTGTGTTGTCTTGAAAATTTGTTGTTTCTATGAAATTGTATGAGATTTCTATACTATTTATAAAGCTGAAACTAGGGTACAAGTAGGAGAGACTCACGTGGGAACAAAGAAAAGGGAAGAAAATGGAAAGAAAACCATGAAAATGGAGCCAAAAAACCCAAGGTATAACTACTTTAGACCTGTAGAAAATTTTCCCAGGAAAACCGTGGGGCCCAAACCAATTAGGGATGAAAAAGGATTTATTTTGGACATAAACTTAGTGCTAATAGGTTTCCTAGGGAATGGCCAAGTTAAATGAGAAGAAAGGGCAAGAATAAACTGAAAATTTAGGCTCAAATTGAGAAACTATCTAGTGGAGAGTGGGGGAAATGAGAAGCAAAAATTTTCTGCTATGACTATGTGTTAGCCACGAAATTAAGGGAGTGTAATGAGCTCCAACGTGAGTCTAATAGGTAAATAAATGGGTGGTTTAGTTAGCACAAGGAAGGGTGAATGAAAGGAAACCAAATTAGGGTTAATTCAAGCAAGAATTAGCTAAAGAAGTGAAATGTACTATGTGCAGAAAATTTTTTGCACTACGCCTTGTTAAAGCCATGAATTAAGGAGCTGAAATAGGTTCTAATACAAGTTCAACAAATAACTATAATGAAGGTTGAGTTGGCCTAATGAGGGAAATTAAGGAGGAAACCGAATTAAGGTTTAATTCACACAAAACTAGTTACAAAAATGGAGAGGATTATGTGCAGAAATTTTTAAACAGAAAATTTTGATTTGGGAAGGAGACTTTAGGGGAGTTATAAACCTCACAAGGGGCATGAAATAAAGTAGAAATAGGGCCAAATAGGGGCCAAAATATAGACAAGAGTTTAAGGTAGAAATAAAGGCTAAAAGTAAATTAATTTTAGAATTAAGCCTTCTAAGTAAGTATTGGAATTTTAATAGCAAATTAAGATATTAGAGAAATAACTTCTAGATCTCTAAAGAACATTTAATGAAGCTGAAACTTAGGCATACTCAAAGCCAACGAAGAGTTAGAAGATGATTCTTAAGGAAGGACAAGATAATGATTAGGGAAAAAAATAGATTTTGGTGATATGAGTAAATCAATTTAGAGAAAAGGAATGTGAGCTAAAATTGATGTTGTTTAGAAAAGATTGAACTCAAGGAGACTAACCTTGATGGTATTAGATAACCTCAAAGAGATATTAAAATGTAAGCAAGATAAGTCTAGAGAAGATTGAACTCAAGGAGACTAACCTTGATGGTACTAGAAAACCTCAAAGAGAAATTAAAATGTAAGCAAGATAAGGAGGGAAATGGGGGCCAACTGTGGACTAAACTTGAAAATAAGATTCACAAATAAAGATTAAAGCTTTTTTTATCATTTAAGAGTTTTGAGAGGTGAATTTTAAGACTTTAGAGCAGATGTAAGAGAGCTGAAATGTAGCCAAATTAAATCTAGAAAAGGGTTTAAGGAATAGTCTTAAGAGATGAGAGATTAGAGAAGCAATTTGGGAGATATTACTACATAAATTAGATTGGTGTATAAAAGATAATAAGGTAAAATTTTCTCCAATTTGAGGGGATTTATAGAGTGACTCTTAGGGCTCTAAATAACCCTCAGTGAAGTTAGAACTCAAATATAGTTAAGGCTAATTTAGGGGTAAAGTCATGATTATCAAGGAAATGAGAAAAAAATAATTAGAAAGAAGAGATTACAAAGGTTAAACAAGGAGAAAAAGAAAAATAGTAATTAGACAACCTAAGCCAACTAGCATGCATTGTTATCTTGCATCCATAGTAGCACACTTATGTTGCATATGCCTTATCTATAGAAAAGGAAAACAAGCATGACTCACATGTTGTCAGTCAAGTCCAAGAGAATATCTGTAAACTATGAATCAGGTGAGTGGCATACTCTCTAATCTTAAAACTTTTAAATGCATGTTTTGTGACAAAAATCAAAAGTTTTCCACATGTATGTATTTTCATATCAAACTTAGAAATAGAGAGCCTATGTTCTAATTTCCAATATATACTCGTGGTTTTTATGATTTTGTGATATTTTTATGATGTTTTGTACTTCGACACCAGACTAGAGATGTCGAGCAATCATTTGAGGTAGGTGGCAGTTCTACATGTTCAACAGTATATGATATGTGATTTTGGACCCAATGGGGGTCTCAGATGCCATAAACTATGTTAGTTTGTCTAGGGGATGATGATGCAGGCTACACAGTGTAGTAGCGTCTGATATATTTTGTTAATTTTATGTTTTCATAATTTTTATTACCCTTAAACATTGTCAATTATGCACACCCAATCAGACATATAGGCTAGATAGTATATGGTTATGATATTTATACTTTTCATATGTCTTCATGTTCAGTTTGACTTTGGTGTTAGGTACACTATTTCCATGATTTTGCATCTCTGTGGTTTCAGTGATTTAATGTTTTAAAGAACCATGTTTATCTATAGTGTTATTTTAAAAACTCTTTACTTCCACTAAAATTAGTGTATATGCCATTCACTGAGACAATTGTCTCACCACTTCATTTTCCCCGTGCAGATTACCAAAGAATTTAGCTAAAGGCTATAGCGTTTGCATCACTACACCAGCAAGTATTTCATGTAGTAAAGGTTGGGCTAGCTATGAATGTTTGTATATTTGAGTGTAAGGTGAGAGTTTTTAAATTTTGTGGACAATGTTGACATAAAATGGTTGTAATACTGGAAATGTTTTACATGTTATATGGTCTGTAGAAATGGTAAAAATAAATTTTCTGGATGGCACATGATTTAGCTATAAGTGCTTAAGTTGTGTTATGCTAAATGGAGGAGACCATAGGTATTATAGGTTACACAGGCTAGCTTGAGATAGAAAAGATAAGGACTACAATAGCTAGTATGCTTCTATGTTTCTCGCACAATGGTGTGTTGGTTGCTGTCGGCTACCATGTCTTGCCTGGTGAGTAGGGGTTGGGTGTTACAAGAAGATATACTAGTAGTGAATGAATTCCTAAATGTATTTCTATATGAGTTGCCAAAGTTACCACCAAATAGAGGTTGAGTTTGGGATAGATCTCCTACTTGGAATACAACCCATTGCATGTGCTCCTTATAGGATGGCACTAGCAGAGCTGAAAAAGCTCAAGACTCAGTTGCAAGAATTAATTAATAAAGGTTTCATCCAATTGAGCACTTCACCGTAGGGAGCACTAGTATTATTTCTAAAAAAGGATGGCGTTTTGAGGTTATCTATAGATTACAAGCAATTGAATATAGTGACAGTCAAGAATAAGTACCCATTTCCAAGAATAGAGGATTTGTTTGATCAGTTGCAGGGTGTCCGAGTATACTCTAAGATAGACCTAAGGTTAGGGTATCACTAGCTCAAGATCAAAGAAGTGGATATACCAAAGACTGTGTTTAGAATGAGGTATAGGCATTATGAGCTCTTGGAAACCTTGAGATTGTGAGCCAAATTTGTGGAATTAAATGAAAGCTAGGGGAAGATTTATAAGAGACCTAAGGGTACATGAGGTTAATGTAAGAAATAAGAGCCTAAGAGAACTAAAACTAAAGCTGAGGCTAAGATTGACTAAGGTGTAGACAAGGATAATGTTGAAAAAGTTTTAGGGAAAAATTAGAGACTTAAGAGGATAGTTCTAAGTTTCAAAAAGCCATTGGAGGGAAGTTGAAACAAAAATAGAATAGAGAGGAAAGATTTTAAAAAAGAAAAGGTGAGAGTTAATGCAAAGTATGATAAGAAAAAAAGCTTAAATTTGAGTTTATAAAGGTTTAATGGAAAGCTGAAATTTTTCTACAACCTTTTAGGTTCTTGGCCGAGACTTTTAAGGACTAAAATGAGTTCTAATTCAAAGCTACTAGGTGGCATAGATGATGATTAAGTTAATATAGAAAGAAAACTAGAAAAAGGACCAAAATTAGCTAAAATCTAGGAATAACCTAGCTAAATAATTAGAAGGATGTGAGCTGAAAATGTTAAGCAAAAATTTCAGAGTTGAGAATAAGGTTTTGAGGAGTTATAACGCTCTTAAAGGACATGGAAGAGGGCAAGACTAAAGACCAAAGAGGGACTCTCAAGTAGACACAAATTAGGAAAGGAATAAGGGCTAAAGGTAAGTTAAATTCAAGACTAAGCCTTAGGTGTGAATGTAGAAAATTTCTAATGACTTAGAGACTTCAAAAATAAGTTTCAAGTCTTCAAATGGCCCTTAAGGAAATTAGAACTTGAGCACAGTCATGGAAAATAAGGAGATGGACCATGGTATTAAAGAGGTAAGAAAATAGGAATTTAAGAAAATATAAAAGTAAAAAGAAGCTATCCTTCAATGTCTAAATAATCCTTTCTAACTGCCCATCTGTTTATGGGTGAAACGTCGTACTAAAATATAGTTTAGTACCCAGGGCTTTCTGTAAACTAGGCTAGAATCTAGAAGTAAACTGGGGATCCTTATCTAATACCATGGACACTAACACCCCATACCTGCTGAGTATCTCATTTATATAAATCTTGGCCAATTTGTCCAATGAAAAGGTGCTTTTAACTAGTAAGAAATGTGTTGATTTTATCAATCTATCAACCATGACCCACACAAGGCAATCCTGTCACAAAATCCATGTTAATGTGTTGTCATTTTCACTTTGAAATTGGTAATCACTAAAATCTACTTACTGGTCCTTGATGTTCTACTTTAATCTGCTAACATGTCAAACATCTGGAAACATAATCTGCTATCTCTCTTTTCATTCTATTCTACTAATAATTTTGTTTCAAGTTCCTACATATTTTAGTACTTCTAGGATGCACGGCATATGCTAAACAGTGGGCTTCTTCTATTATATGCTCACGTAACTTCCCTACCTTATATACATACTCTACCCTTAAACGCCAATATACCATTTTCCTTTATCCTAAAATCACTTTCCTTTCCATTTTCAAACTTCTTCTAATATACTCACTAAGTATGGATCTTGACCTTGTGCTTTACTAATCTAAAAAATTAGTGTAGGTCTCACCTAGAATCAAGCTAATAAAGCTCCTGGTTCAGTTACTAACAACTGTGCATTCAAGGATCTCAACTCCACTAGCAAAGATAATAAACTGCCTTCAAAGCAGAAAGCATTCCAAAAGAATATTTGTTTAGGGTGTCAGCTACCACATTTGCCTTTCTCGGGTACTACTCAATAGTACAATTATAATCTTTTAATAACTCCACCCATCTCCACTATCTAAGATTTAACTCCTTTAGGGTCAGAATATACTTAAGACTTTTATAATCTATAAATATCTATCAGTGTTTCCTATACAAATAATGTCTTTAGATCTTCAAAGCAAATACTACAACAGCTAACTCTAGATCATGAGTAGGATAGTTAACTCTGTGGTCTTAACTATCGAGATGCATAAGCAATTACTTTCCCATCTTGCATTAGTACAATTCCTAATCCTTTCCTGGAGGTAATATTGTAATCATGTATCCTTTCCCACTTTTTGGTAGGGTTAGAATTGGTGCTATAGTTAACCTCTTCTTTAATTCTTCAAAGCTACTCTGGCATTCTTCAGTCCACTTAAACTTAGCATTCATCCTTAATAGCTTGGTTAGAGGAGAAGATATAATGGAGAAATTTCCTACAAATTTTCTAAAATATCCTACCACTCCTAGAAAGCTTCCCACCTCTGCAACATTAGTAGGCAACTCTCATTTAATTATAACTTCTATCTTATAAGGATCTACCAACACTTCCTCAATTGGTATCACATGTCCTAAGAATATCACCCTATCGAGCCAAAATTCACATTTGCTTAATTTAGCATATAACTTCTCTCGCAATGTCTCTAATACAATCCTTAAATGCTCAACATGCTCCTCTCTACTCTTGGAGTACGTTAGTATATCATCAATAAATACAACAACAAACTTATCCATATAAGGTTGGAATACCCTAAACATCAAATCCATAAACACTAGGGGTGCATTAGTTTACCCAAAGGGTATTACTAAGAACTCATAATACCTATGCCTTGTCCTGAATGCAATCTTTGATATATCCTCTTCCTTGATCTTGAGCTAATGATACCCTTACCTCAAATCTATCTTGGAGAATACTCAAGCTCCTTGCAACTGATCAAACAAATCCTCTATTCTTGGTAACGAGTACTTATTCTTGATTGTTGCCTTATTCAACTATCTATAATAGTTCGACAGCATGACAATTACTATAACCCCTATCTAGTAACCTTATAGTTTACACATGTGGTACCTATGATAGTAATATATGTATATATATATATATATCCACTAGGCATATATTACATCAATAGTAATGCCACAAAACTATTTATGCATAATCCATCTATGTTTATTTGCACACACCAAACATGCAGGCAAAATATAGTGTACATCATTATTAATTTATAATAACTACAACTATGAATCTAAATCCCAATACATGTCCAATCTCTCTCATGAAATGTCCAATACAAAATAACATAAGAGCTGCCAACTAGAGAGTACAAAGGAATTCTACTAGCCCTATCTCCAACTACTGTGTTATGAAAACTCTGGTGCTAGTGTAGGAAATAGATAGTGCTTGAGATAATCTATCTAAAAATCTACAAAATAAGTTAGGTGATAACTTATGTTCCCAATGACTGGCATGCAATCTAAACATAGTGAAAACTTATAGTCGTAGTATACATAAACTATCTTTAAAAGATCATTCATTCATGAAAAAATTCAAAATAGAAATGCCATAGTAATTTATTTTAGATCACCAATGTAAAATGGCATCAATAAAGCTATAGCAGAGAAATATTGGAAAAATAGATTCCTCTAAATCAACTATCACCCCTTTGGTCCACTAGAATGTCATGAAAGCCAAGACTATGAAATATCAGCAAGTGTAGAAAACCATAAGTCCATGCTGTGTCACATGTAACTTTGATTAGGTGCACACAACTGACAATGTCTGAGGGTAGTAAAAGTAAGAAAACATAAAACCAACAAAACATATTGGACGCTACTACACTGTATAGTTTGTAACTATGGGTTGCCACTTTAAGCTAGACTAACATAGTCCATGATGTTTGAGATCTCCTTAAGTCCAAAGTTATCACATAAGAGTGTAAAACTACCACCTGTCCCAGATAGATACTCGACATATTAGTCTAAGTGTCGAGCAACAAAACATTATAAAACATCATAAAGGTGCAAGTATACTAAAGGCATAATATAGTCACTTTGTTTCCAAGTTTTGTTACAAAAATACATGTCATTTTTATCATAAAACATGCATTTTAGTTTAAAAAGACTAAGGTTAGAAAGTATGTTACTCACCATGTATATAGTTGGCTGATACTCTATCTATTTTGCTTGATCGAGGTCTGACTTAGCTTTGTCTCTTGCACCTACAAGTGTAGAGTGTGTAGAACATGAGTAGAGATATGAATGCATGATGCAATGCATGCAAATGTTGAATCATTTAAGTTAATTTGTTACTTGTTTTCCACTTTTCCTTTAATCCCTATAATCTCTATAGCTTTCTTTCCCTTTATTCTCTTTTTCCTCAAGCACTATGTCTTTACCTTTTTCTTAGCCAAGACTATGCTCAATTTTAGCTTGCTTAATTATTCTTTTGAAAGCCTAAGATCCATCTTCTATGTCTTTTAAGTTGGAAACATCGTCAACATGGATACTTGAAATAATTTTTAGTTTGGTCTTCATTAATTTTTCCTTGGCTTACTACTTTAGTGCTTCCCTTAGGACCTTTCTTTGGCCTCTTTTTATCCTTATTTCATGCCCTAGTAAAGAGGTATAGAACACTTAACTAGGTTTCACTAAAGTTCTAAACTAAGTTGAGTCAATTTCTCCTATTTCTTATTAAGTTGTTTTAACCACCTCCTAAGCTATTGATTGGTATTAATTTAAGGCCTCATTAAGCCTCCCTAAAGGTCTCAAATGAGCTGCTTGGATGATGAATTTTTTTACTGCAAAAAACTTCTATACTTCCCTATTCCATTTCCCTAAACCATCCATCAAGCCATTTATTAGCCTTGCATTTGAGCCTATTTCATACCCTAAATTCGTGGCTTAAGAAAAGGAAATATTGCTGAAATTTCTGCTCACCTCATTCTCACCTTTCACCTAGCTATAGTTTACTTTGGAGCTTAGGAGTTGGCTTGTTCTAAAGTTCTCCCCTCATTTGGCTTACCCATCTTCTAACCCGCTTACTAACTCTCAAATTAAGCCAAAGTTGAAGTCTTTCCTAGCCCCAAAGGGTTCAGCCACTATGACATAAGCTGCAGAAATTTTTCTACATGCCTAAGGTCGCTCTACTTTGGGTTTTAGTTCAATTCCTTCACCATTTTCTCCTCCTTTCCTTGTTTCCATGTCTGGTCACCTATTTTCTATCCCATTCTTAGATTCATAACCAGTACAAAAACTCAAAATAACTTCATAAAAACACAAAATTCTCAAGAAAAACATGATTTTCACAAGTTTTCTTCCAAAACTTCAAATAATATGGGTTTTGTTCTCTCTAGAATTTTGGCCAGCATAGTTTCAACATGCCAAATTTGCCAAAACTTCTCATTCCTTCAAGCAAATGATAGTTGAGTAAGGATAGAATCAAAATTTACAAGATTTCTAGCACAAATTTTGAAATTTATAGAAGTTTGTAGAAATTTCTTACCTTGCTTTTTCCTTCTTCTCTTCTTTTTCTTCTTTTCCTTTCTTCTTTCTTTCTTTCTCCTTTCCCTAGCTTGCATGACCAAATGAGGGCTTATAATGCATGAAGTGATTTTATGCTTGTTTAAGTACTAAGGTTGTGCATTCTAAAGTTGGTTTGGAATGTCACAACTGAGTGAGACATGACAACGGGGCAATAGCTAACACCCTTTAGTGCCTACAAGACATGAAAGAATGTAGTCACTATGACCTCTATCATGATTGGCTTCACTGATGCGGCCCATAATATTTGTGTGACATAGAATACCTGCTGTACACTATAGCTCCACATAACTATTCACAGTCAAATCATGCTCCATCAAGAAAATTTATTTCTCTAACTCTGCAAAATTTTCCAAGTTTGTGATATAATTTTAATATTACAATTCATTATCATCTATTTACTGTCTACATGAATATATTAGCCTCACCTCCCTGCTAAATTATACTAACTCAATCTGTTGGCCCAGCCTCCACTAAATGCATGAAATGCTTATGTGGTAAAGCAAGGATTGCTATTGTCTTCACCTAAATCCTCTAAGCATTTATGTGGGGGGAAAGAATGGTGAGACAAAGTATTTGCATGGGGGAAAAGAGTGGTGAGACAATTGTTTCAGTGAATAGCATACAACCTAAGCTTAGTAGAAATAAAGAGTTTTTTTCATAATAATACCATAGATAGACATGGTTCATAGAACTTAAATTTTAAAAAATAGAATATGACATTCGAAACTAGGAATAGACTTGTTGCATGTTATGCATGCACATGTTCCTTTTATAACACAACATTTGCTCATCTTAAAGCCTAAAGAAGGATTTAAGAAATCTTAGTATTCTATTCTTTGTCCACAATTCCAAAAATGGAAAATAAAACTTTAGAAAGTTTTAAGGGAATTTAAGAAAAGCATAGAAAAGAGAAATGAAAAAGGCTAGAAAAGAAGGAGAAAAATAGAGAGAAAAACCCTAATTCAAAAATTAAAGATAATAGAAGATGATTAATTTGTTGTCCCAAAGGCAACCCAAAAGGGGGAGGGAATTGAGTTTTTGTCACGGAAGCTAAGAGTGTGAAAAATTAAAACCAATAATAAAAATATTGAATCAAATAAACTTATACAATTCACCCAACAATAAATATAAAACAATTTTAAGTAAAGTAAAGAGAGTAGGGATAGGAGATGCAAACTCTTTTATAGTGGTTCGACTTGCTACCCAAGTCTATGTCCACTTTCTCGAGCTCCAACTGGTCGAGATTCCAACAAGTCTCTTGCACTTGACGGAGGCAAGAAATCTCGAGTACAAACAAAGTCCCTTGCACTTGATGGAGGCAAGAAATCCCAACTACAAAGCCTTTGATTTGGTGAACTTCAAACACTAATACAAATGGTAATAAAGATGAAGTAAAAATGCAGCAATTTCCCTTAACTAGGATTAGCTGCCACTCAGGTACAAAAATGATCTCATTTCAAAGATGCACTCTCAAGAATAGAAAAATTTACTTTATGCACTCTTTGATCTAGTTACAAATAATGTAGCACAAAGAATTTTTAGAGAGATATTGATGGGATTTTGAGAGCTTGTTGTTGCATGCTTTTCCCTTCAATCTATGCTCCTTCTATAGGCAAAAACATCAATGAGACATTGGAGAGACGTTGGCCTTTGTGGGAGACAAAATCATTTGTCAACAGTAACTGCACATTAGCTCATTTCAAAATTCAAATAAAATAGCTTCAAACGTTCAAAATATTTTAAAACTTTTTAAATACTCTACAATGAGTCTATTTTCAAATGCAAAAATAATCATTGAATTTTTGTGTGCCGTTTGAGAGAAATGATCGAAAGTTCAATGATATGTCAGACTATAAAATTGCTTTTGATAAAAGCTGTTAGCCAAGTTCAAAATTGTCTAGAAATTTGAATTTGTATTCAAAAATAACAAATAATATAGTTTTGAAAAGCTTATAACGTCTACTTTCATTCAAAATTAGATTTGTACAATTTGACTTTTATATTTTAAGATATGATAAGAATATTATGGTATACTTATTTTGTTGCCGACAATGTGACTTAGCAAAATGACCCACTTTGAAAAATTATATCTATCAATCTATAAGTGTAAAATGTACATATAATATATGTATTTAAAGCTCATCACGTCTATTTTACAAATAAAATTAATTTAAAATTTTATTTATATCATACATTATATTTTACCAATTAAAACTAATATTGTACAGATTTCAACATTGACTTTTTCAAAAGACAATATAAGAAATTGATATAATAAATTACTTTGATATAAAAATAGTATATAAGATAAATTATACATCAAAATAAAGATATTTGAGTATAGTTTCACATAAAATTGACTTTTTTATTTTTTGACTTTTTTATAGTAAGATATAATCAATTTACTACACACATGTCTAATTTGATAGCTTCACAATCTAGCACACGTAGTGTATGTAGTTAAACAATAAACTTAATATTATAATTTGTTCATATTGTCCATTATATAAATATTATATAATAATTTTAATTTGTTTTGTCATTATCAAAATAAATATAAAACTTTGCGGCTAACAATCTCCCCCTTTTTGGTGATGACAAAACAAATATATAATGCAAGATATCCATTAAGCATATATTATGTAAATTTTTCCCCTTTTTGACATCATCAAAAAGATAAACTATATAAACTCCCCCTCAATATATGCATGAAAAATATTTAGAGACTTTCCCCCTTTAAAAATGAATTGATGTAAATAATATTAACTATATACTTGACTCTATAAGACCAAGTTCTCTTTTGATAAAATAAAATCTTTCTTCATTAAGGGATTTTGTAAAAATATCCTCTAATTGATATTCGGTATTCACAAATTTTAATGTTGTGTCACCTTTTTGAACATGATCTCTTACGAAGTGATGTCTAATATCAATGTATTTTGTTCTTGAGTGTTGAAGCGAATTCTTAGAGATGTTGATGGCACTAGTATTGTCACACTTAATAGGAATGTATTCATAATTAAGTCCAAAGTCTAGTAAAGTGTGCTTCATCCATAAAATTTGTACACAACAACATCCCGCGGCTACATATTCTGCTTCAGCCGTAAATAAGGCAACCGATTTTGTTTCTTACTAGCCCAAGAAACTAAAGATTTTTCAAGAAGATGACAAGTTCTACTAGTACTTTTTCTATCTAATTTATATCCTCCAAAATCTGCATCCGAATAACTAGTAAGTTTAAAGGAAATTCCTCTAGGATAAAATAATCCTATATTTACAGTTCCTTTAAGATATTTAAGAATTCTTTTGACAGTATGCAAATGATCTTCTTTTAGACTAGCTTGAAATCTAGCACACAAACAAACACTAACACATGATATCGGGGTGACTAGCAGTTAAATAGAATAAACTACCAATCACACCTCTATGTAGCTTGATGTCTATAGGTTTTCTATTAATATCTTCATCAAGTTTGATTGAGGTACTCATAGGAGTTCTTATAATTTTAGAATTATCCATCACAAATCTTTTTAGTAGCTCTTTAGTGTACTTAGTTTGATTTATCACAATCACTTCTTTGATTTGTTTTATTTGAAAACCAAGAAAGAAATTCAACTTACTCATCATACTCTTTTCAAATTCATCTTGCATAGATGAGGCAAATTTTTCGCATAAAAATTCATTAGTAGCTCCAAATATAATATCATCTACATAAATTTGAACAATAAGTAAGTCATTATTTTCGTTCCATATAAATAAAGTATTATCCACTTTTCTCATTGAAAATCTATTTTCTAATAAAAATTTTGAAACCTTTCATACCATAATCTAGGGGCTTGTTTCAAACCATATAAAATTTTTGAAAGTTTGTAAGCATGATCATCATATTTCTCATTTTCAAAATTTGGTGGTTGTTCAACATAAAACTCTTCAACTATAAAACCATTTAGAAAGGCACTTTTAATATCCATTTGAAATAATTTAAAATTCATATAAGATGCAAATATAAGTAATATTCTAATAGTTTCAAATCTAGCTACAGGAGTAAAAGTCTCTCCATAATCTATACCTTCTTGATTGAAACCTTGAGCAACAAGTCTTGTCTTATTTTTAATTACATTACCAGATTCGTCAAGTTTATTTCTAAAGACCTATTTGATTCTAATAACCGTGTGATTATTAGGCCTAGGTACTAATTCTCATACTTTATTTCTTTGAAATTGATTTAATTTTTCTTGCATAACTAAAACTCAATTTTCATCATTAATAGCATCATTAATAGTTTTGGGCTCAATTTGAGAAATAAAAGATAAGTGTTCACAAATATTTTTTAATTGACTTCTAGTCTTTCTACAATAATTAAGATCACTAATAATTTATTCCATAGGGTGACTAGATTTATACTTCCAAGCTTTTATCAAATCACTATGTGGAGTTTTATCAAGATTTTCTATACTATAGGGATTCTTAATTTCTTTTTCTTTATCATTATTATTTAAATTAACTAAATCATCCTTAACATCATCATATATGACTCTATGCAAAAATGGATCAATTTCATCAAATGTAACATGCATAGATTCTTCAACTACATTAGTTCTTTTATTAAAAACTCTATAAACCTTATTAGTAGTAAAATAACCTAAAAATATACTATTATCCGATTTTGCATCAAATTTACCAAGATTATCTTTAGTGTTTAAAATAAAACATTTATACCCAAACACTTTAAAAAACCAATCTTAGTTTTTCTATCAAACCAAAGTTCAAAAAGAGTTTTTTTAAGAATTGGTCTAATAAGAACTTGATTTAAAATAAAACAACTCATATTAATTGCTTCGACTCAAAAATATTTAGGTAGCTTGTATTCATTAAGCATAGTTCGAGCCATTTCTTGCAAAATTCTATTTTTCCTTTCAACAATTCCATTTTGTTGCGGAGTTCTAGATGTAGAAAAATTATGCTCATATCCATAAGTATTACAAGATTTTCAAATTCATTATTTTCAAATTCCCCAACATGATCACTCCTAATTTTTGAAATCATATAACAGTTCTCATTTTGAACTCTTTTACAAAATTTTAAAAATTGAGAACGTGCTTCATTCTTGTGAGTCAAAAATAATACTCAAGTAAATCTTGAAAAATCATCAACAATTACAAAAGTATAGAGTTTTCCACCAAGGCTACCAATTTGAGAAGGTTCAAATAAATCTAAATGTAACAGTTGTGAAGGCTAGATGTAGAAACTATATTTATAGATTTAAAAAAGTTTTTCTTTGTTTTCCCAATTAACAACGAGCACAAATTTTATTTTTATCAAATTTTGTTTAGGTAGATCAATGAGTAGTTATTTTCTTAAAAGTTTAGAAATTATATCCATACTACAATAACCTAACCTTTTATGCCATAGCCAAGAATCATCATGTAATATACTCAAATATTTCACATTTTGTTCAACTAAATTATCAAAATCAATAGCATATACATTTTCATCTTTTAAGGCAACAAATACTAAGGTATTATTCTTACTAAAAACCTTGCATGCGTTATCTTGAAAAATAATTTTATAACCTTTATCACATAATTGACTAATACTAAACAAATTATGTTTTAAGCCATCAACAAACAAAAAATTATCAATAATGAGAGAGTTAGGGTTACCAATTTCTCCAATGCCAGTAATCTTGCCTTTTGCATTGTCTCTAAAAGTCACATACCCTCCATCTATTTTTAAAATAGAATTAAATTTTGTACAATCTCCTGTTATATGTCTTGAGCATCCACTATCCAAAAACCATTTATTCTTTCTTGTGGTGCTCTTCATACAAATCTCCTACAAAAATAAATTAGGTTTTGATTTTTGGTACCCAAATTTTCTTGGGTCCAACAATGTTAGTATACATTCCATTAGGAACCCAAATAGATGCAATGTTACATTTTCCTTTCCATTTATAATCATTTGGAGCTAAAATATTTTTAGGTCTAGCTAACTAACAATGTTCTTTTTAATGAACAATCACATGCATAATATCATTTTCCACCACAATAATAACATGTAATAAAAGGATTACATTGATGAGAGCTTTTTACAAAGTAGCTTTTACAAAACTTTTGTCCTTGACAAGCTTTGTATCCCAATCTGGTTTTATCAAAACCATATCTTTGAGTAACAAGTAATTTATTAAAATTTTCTTTTCCTTGAGTAAATTTAGATAAAGCATTTATAAGTTCTTCAACTCTTTTTCTTAATATATTATTTGTTTCATTTTTAGATATAGAAACAAGTTGAGTTTTCAAAATATCATTTTCATTTTTCAAACTACCATTTTCATTAGAAATATTTTAAAACTTCTTTTTCAAGTCTTTATATTTCTTTCCAAAATTTGTTAATTCATTTTGTAATTCATCACATCCACACAATAGCTTATCATAAGATAAATTAGAAGTGCTAGAAGTAGAATAAGATGAGCTTACCTCATTATCACTTTTTTAGTAGCCATGAGACATAAGTTAGCAATGTCACTTCCACTTGATTCTTCTACCGAGTCACTTTTATCACTTGGATCCCAAGTGGTGACTTTCATGGCTTCTTTTTCCTTCTTCTTCTTCTTTAGAAGTGGACAATCCAGTTTTATGTGTCCACGTTTTTTGCATTCATAGCATAGAATATCTTTCTTGAAAAAATTTTCTTTTTGATCACCTCTCCTTTGTCTCCTTTCAAATTTCTTCTTTTTAAGTAGTTTAATGAATCTTTTTGCAATATATGCAATTTCATCATCACTTTCTACTTCACTATCATTGGAGTTTTCTTTCTTGGTAGATTTTAGAACAATACTCCTTCCTCTTTTTGGTTCTTCCTCCTCTTCATTTTTTTAAGTCATTTCATAGGTCATTGTGACCCTAGAAGCTCTTCAATTGACACTTTGGAGAGATCTTTTGCCTCTTATAGTGCAATCACCTTTGGAACCCAACTCTTGGGAAGTATCCTAAGAATTTTCTTAACAAGAATTTCATTATTAAAATTTTTACCAAGAGAAATCATGCCATTAATAATATCTGTAAATTGAGTATACATATCTTTTATAGATGCATTTAGTTTCATCATAAAGAGTTCATATTCATGCTTGAGCATATTGAGTTTTGTGTCCTTAACTCTACTTGTACCTTCATGTGTTACTTCAAGTGTTTTTCAAATATTTTGTGCATTCATGGTTTTTGCATTAGTTATAAAATTTTAAAGTAAAGTAAAAAGAGTAGGAGATAGGAAATGCAAACTCTTTTGTAGTGATTCGACTTGCTACCCAAGTCTACGTCCACTCTCTCCAACTCCAACCAGCCGAGGTTCCACTAAGTCTCTTGTACTTGACAAAGGTAAGAAATCCCGAGTACAAATAAAGTCCCTTACATTTGGCGGATGTAAGAAATCCTGATTACAAAACCTTTGATTCAGTGAGCTTTAAACACCAATACAAATGATAATTAAGAGAAAGTAGAAATGTAGTAATTCTCTTAAGTAGAATTAGCTACTACTCATGTACAAAAATAATCTCACTTCAAAGAGGCACTCTCAAGAATATAACAATTTACTCTATGTACACTTTGATCTAGTAATAAACAATGTAGTACAAAGAATTTTAGAGAGAGATTGATGGGACTTTAAGAGCTTGTTGTTGTGTGTTTCTCCCTTCAATCTATACTCCTTTTATAGGCAAAAACACCAAATAGATGTTAGAGAGACATTGGCCTTTGTGGAAGACAAAATCATTTGTCAACAGTAACTGCACATTGGCTCATTTCAAAAATTCAAATAAAATAGCTTCAAACATTCAAAATATTTTAAAAAATTTTAAATACTCTACAATGAGTCTATTTTCAATGCAAAAATAATCATTGAATTATCATGTGCCGTTTGAGAGAAATGATCAAAAGTTCAATGATATATTAGACTGTAAAATTGCTTTTGATAAAAGTTGTTAGCCAAGTTCACAATTGTTTAGAAATTTGAATTTGTATTCAAAAATAACAAATGATATAGTTTTGAAAAGCTTATAACGTCTACTTTCATTCAAAATTAGATTCATACAAATTTGACTTTTATATTTTGAGATATGATAAAAATATTATGGTATACTTATTTTATCTACTGACAATGTGACTCAGCAGAATGGCCCACTTTGAAAAATTATATTTATCAATCTATAAGCATAAAATGTACATATAATATATGTATTTAAAGCTCATCACGTCTATTTTACAAATAAAATTAATTTAGAATTTTATTTATATCATACATTATATTTTACCAATTAAAACTAATATTGCGCAGATTTCAACATTGACTTTTTTAAATACAATATAAGAAATTGATATAAAACTACTTGATATAAAATAGTATATAAGATAAATTATCCATCAAAATAAAGATATTTGAGTATAGTTTCATACAAATTTGACTTTTTTATAGTAAGATATAATCAATTTACTACACACATACTTAATTTGACAGTTTCACAATCTAGCACATGTAGTGTATATAGTTAAACAATAAAGTTAATATTATAATTAGTCCATATTGTTCATTATATAAATATATATATAATAATCTTAATTTGTTTTGTTATTATAAAAATAAATATGAAACCTTGAGGCTAACATAATTTAGTTAAGAGAGAATTTCAAAAGTTAAATTGCTCTTAAATTAGGCTCTTAATAGAGAGGACAAGGAAGGAATTTTATAAATTTTCTAGGGATTTTATAGTAAAATTTGTGGTTGAAGGACATGGAGGTAATTAAATTAAAAGCCTAAGGGCAAAATGGACTTTTCAAGGGGATAACGTCAGCCATCAAAATAACCTAAAGGGGAGAGGTATAAACCCCCCCCCCCCAACCTATTTGGCCATGGAAGCAAAGGAGAGCTAGGGAGAAGGGGAGAAAAAGAAAGGGAAGAAAAGATGAGGAAAAGAAGAAAGAAAAACCAAAGAAAAAAAAAAAAGGAAAGAAAGATAGGACAATCCACGACCCAGACAGTCACAACCAGACCCAACTAACCATTAGCAAACTTGGCACACTAGTGAGTGATAGTCCTTCTAATTTCAGAAATTTTCTAAAATTGTATATAGAGAATATGTAAGAATTTAACTATGAAACTTTTATATGTTTATAATCAAGTGGAAAACAATGTAGCTATTTTTTGATTTCACGTATCAATGCTTTGACAAGGTTTCCTATGGTTTTATTGTGAGTTATCAAGTAGCCATTTGAGGCAAGTAGCATGTCATACCCCACTCCCTTAGTTAACTAAGCGAGGCATGATAGCTGGGTAGCAGCCAACACTCTCTTTGTGGCTAAAATACACAAAAAGAGTATCACTCACTGTGAACCATTCATGTTTGGCTCCATTGCAGCAATCTTGCAACACTTGCATAACATGATATATCTACTATGCCATGTCATCCAACATATGCATGCACTCTCAGAATATATGCAAAATATAGAATATTTTTGCTAACGCTGCAAAACTTTCCAAGTCTGTAATTCATCCTTATTATTACAATCCACTCCCACCTATAAATTGTCTAAATGTATACATTATCCTTACCTTATGTCACACCCCACCCTCGCTTGAATAGGGCATGATAGTGGGGCAACAACCATCCACCATCGAGCCAAAAATTTGGCTGCATGACAGCTACTGTAACCTCTGTCTAATATCCTGTTGATATAACCTGTAATACCTATGACATATATATCTACTACGTATGCCTAGCCCCGAGTAGTAATGCCACAACACTATTTATGCATAATTAATCCAACTATAATCATGTGTATACACCAAGCATGTAGGCAAAATAAAGTATACATCACAGCTAATTTATAATAACTATAACTATAATTCTAAATCCTAATATATGCCAACCTCTCTGATGAAATGTCCAATACAAGTTTACATAAATGCTACAACTAATGAGTATAAAGGGATTCTTGTGGCCAACCTCTAACTGTTGTGTCATGAAAACTCTAATGTTAGGGCAAGGAAGTGGTAATGCTTGGAATAATCTAGCTAAAATCTGCAAAACAGAGGGGTATGAGAACATAGTTTCCTAGTGAATGGTATAAAGTCTAAACTTAGTAAAAATAGAATGAGTTATAATAGTAGTACAAATACTCTATCTTTAAGAAAATATTTATTCATGAAAATTCAAAGCAGAAATATCACATTATTTTGTTTTAGACCATTAGTGTAAAATAGCATCAATAAAGGTATAGTAGAAAAAAAATAGGAGAAATAGATTCATTTAAATCGACTTCCATCCTTGGTTTAGCAGAATGTCATGAAAGCCAAAATTATGAAATATAAGCAAGTGTAGAGAATCATAAGTCTATGTTGTGTCACATATATCTTTGATTGGGTGTGCACAACTAACAATGTCTAAGAGTAGTAAAATCATGAAATATAAAACTAACAGAACATGTCAAGCATTATTACACTACGTTGCTTACAACCATGGTTGTCACTCCAGACCAGACTAACACAAACTATGGCATCTGAGACTCTTTTGGATCCAAAGTCATAGTATGAGAGTATGGAACTATCACCTACACTAGATAGCTACCCAATATACTAGTCTAAGTGCCAAAGTACCAAAACATCATAATACATCATAAAGACCCAAGTATACTGAAAGTAAAACATAGGCACTCTGTTTATGAGTTTTGTACAAAAATACATATATGATTTTTATAACGTATCATTTTTATCATAAATATGCAGCTTAGTTTAAAAAGACTAAGGTTAGAGAGTATACCACTCACTATGCATATAGCCTATTGATGCTCTATCTGTTCTGCTTGAATGGGGTCTAACTTAGATTTATCTCTTGTACTTACAAGTGTTAGAGTGTGTAGAATACGAGCCAAATGTCATGGATGCATGATGAAATGCATACAAATGTTAAATGATTTAGGTCATTTTTGCTATGGTTCCAAAATTTCCTTTAAATCTTCATATTTTCCTTTCTCTTTATTTTCTTCTACCTTCAACTACCATGCCTTTATCCTTTTTCTTAGCTTGATTACCTTTATTTAGCTTTCTTAATTATTCTTTACAAAGCCTAAGATCCATCTTGATTATGTTTAATTTCAACTTTCTAAATTGTTCTTTACAAAGCCCAAGATCCATCTTCTAAGTCCCTTAAGTTGGAAAGATTATCAACTTTGATACCTGAAATAGTTTCTAGTTTGGCCTTCCATTGTTCTTCCTTGGTTTACTACCTTAATGCTTCCTTTAACCTTTCTTTAGCCTCTCTTTAAACCCTATTTCGTGCCCCCTTAGAGAGATATAGGACCTCCCAAAATTAGTTCTCAATTCTCCAAGTTTTGCTTACTAAATTTAACACATACATTTTATATTACACTTAACCAGGTTTCACCTATGTTCTCAACTAAATTGAGCCAATTCCTCCTATTTTCTTATTAAGTTATTTTAAACACCTCCTAAGCTATTGATTGGTCTTGATTTAAGGACTCATTAAGCCCCTTAAAAAGTTTCAAATAAGTTGCTTGGATGCTGAATTTTACTACAAAAAAATTTCTGCACTTCACCATTTCATTTCCTTAATTGGTTTTGCATTGGTTAAGCCCTAATTTGGCTCTCTAACAAGCTCCCTTCTTTATGCTAACTAAACCATCCATTTAACTACTTCTAGGCTTTTATTTGAGCCCATTTTATGTCCTTAATTGGTGGCCTAAACAGAAAACTTGGCAGAAAAATTCTGCACATTCACTGTCACCTTCTACTTAGGTGTTACCTACCTTAAAGTTGGAATTTCTGTTTTTCTCCCTAGGTTTCTCCTCTTTTGGTTTAAACCATTCTCTAATATACCGTTAGCACAAATTTTGAATAAAAAAACAAACCCTATCCTAGCCTAGTTGGTTCAGCCCCCATAGGTATACTACAGAAACTTTTTCGTATGCCTAAGGTTGCTCTACTTTGAGTTTTAGTTTTAATTCCCTTACTTTTCTTGCCACTTTCTCCCCCTTTCCTTTTTCCCATGTGAGGTCCTCTGTTTTCTTTCTGATTCCAACATCATAAATAGCACATTAGCACAAATGAATTCATAGAAATGCCAAAATTTCAATGTAGAATATGACTCTCACAATTTTCTTCTAAGATAACACAATTAACATAGAGTTTGTTCTCTCCCAAAATTTTCGCCAGCATGGTTTCAACAAAAATCAATTCAAAGCTCCTTATTTCATCAGGCAAATGATCGATGATAGAGAAAGAATCAAAATTTTACAAGTTTTCTAACACAAAAATAAAATCACTAGAAATTTCTACTTTTCTTCTCTTTCCTCCGTATTCTTCTTTTCTTCTTTTCTTCTTTTTTTTCTTTCTCCCTTCACTGATTTGCATGACCAAATGGGGACTTCTAGAGAGCTTGAGGCTTTTATAATGTCCGTCTTAAGACGGCAAAATGGCTCCCATGGAAAAAGACCAAAATGCCCATACTTGTCTCTAAAATCCTCTTTTATATCCTTTTGAGTTCCAATTACCTTTGTAAACCCTAGAAAACTATTCTAATGCCCTTCTAAATCCCTAAACTCAAGGTTTAAATTAGGTTGAGTCACTTATAATTTTTCATAATTTTATTCATTTAAGTTTTTATAATTATTATTTTTTTGTAATAAGTTGCATAACTTAGGATTTTCCATTTCTAACCTTTTTTTTCTTCCTAATTTCTTTCACTATCCTATAAGTCTGACATTTTGACGTTTCTAATACTCTTTTTAGCCCTTTCTCCCTTAATATTAAATTTCTCAAAATTGCATGTAATGAACATAAAGCATGTAATGCATGAAGAAATGCATGAAATGGAGCTATGCACGTGTAAGTGCTAAAGCTGTGCATTGTCACACCTCATTACTAACATTGACAAGATCTGGCTCGCCCAACTCCCCTAATGTACATGAAATGTTGATGCAGTTGTGTTGATTCTACATCACTAACTATACCCTATTGACATCTACATGGAGAAAAAAGGAGTAAGACTGTTGTCCTAGTGAATGGCTTTCAATTAAAAATTGGAAGCATGAAATAATTTTTCAAATATTCATAAGAACTTTATTAATTGAAAATTTCATTCATTCATAAAGAAAATTTATATGATAACATGTCATCACATTATAAAAAATTACTCATATAAACATCACTGTAAAACTAACCATGTCACTCATTGAGACTGCAGATCCACTTATAGTTAAAAACATATAAGAGCAGCTATGGAAGGAAGCAAAAATAGTGGAGACCTTTGTCTGTAAGTTTGGGTCAAATGTGCACATAGACCAAATATATATCTAATTAATCATCCATATTAACATCACATATAAATCTAAATCTGTGCGTGTAACTGGCCATGAGACTCATTCCATAGGACACCACTCCCATGGGAAAACACACATGGCTTGTTGGTGCTCCGAGTCCCCATTGGGCCAAAGGTCATATAGGACTACCACAGATCCAAATTCATTCCCATAATTACCCAAAAGATTATCTAGGTAAGTGGCATACATCTAAGTAAACCGTGGCATACATTTTAATAAAACAACTAGAACAGAAATTTCAATAAAACAACAATTTATTCCTTTTTCCATTTAAAAAAAACATAACCAGAGCATGGAAAACAAAATCATCAATTTGGAAATAAAATTCACTCTCTTTCATTTACTTTGAAATGATTGAGTTTAGGAGGAAAATCACTCACATGACACGCAATCTACTGTTGTTTCCCTAGAACTGACAAGAAGTGTTAACTCATGTCTGTCTCCTTTTCTCCTACATATGGGTATATGTAAATGTAAGTGAGATGTATAAACATGTCATGGCTATACTCAAGTTCTAATTCCCTTAAAGGTCTCATGTCTGTCTCCTTTTCTCCTACATATGGTCCATCTCCCTATTTTCCATGGCCTATGCTTAAGTTTTCATTCCCTAAAGGTCATTTGAAGACTTAAGATGCATTTTTTTCAAGTCTCTTAAGTGATTAGAAATTTTCCTACATTCGTACCTAAGGCTTAGTCTTGAATTTAGCTTTACCTTTAGTCCTTCCTTTCCTAATTTGTGTCTACTTGAGAGTCCCTCTTTGGTCTTTAGTCTTGCCCTCTTCTATGTCCTTTAAGAGGTTTATAACTCCACTATAACCTCATTCTCAACTCTGAAATTTTTGCTTACTATTTTCAACTTACATCCTCCTAATTGTTTAGCTAGGTTATTCCTAGATTTTAGCAAAACTTGGTCCTTTTTCTAGTTTTCTTTCCATACTAACTTAATCAAACCTATGCCACCTAGTAGCTTCAAGTTAGAACTCTTTTCAGTCCTTAGAAGTCTCTACCAAGAACCCATTGTAACACCTTAATCCCAAGACCACCTAACTATCTCATTCATTGTATATTTAGTTGCATTCATTAGTTTATTTTGTACATTATAACTAATGGAGAATTTATTCAATTTTCATTCTAGTTAATGAGTTGGAGAATGATCGTATGGCCTTGAGAGACATGAGGAGTTTATTTTTATTTGATGGTGAAATTAGAACTTTAAAATAGAGCAAAGGTTTCGAGGAAAACTTTAGAATTGTTACAGAGATGATTAATTATCACGAAGTGAGATTAATTAGCACCTTAATCCTAGTTTTAAATCTTTTGTCCTTGATTAATTTCCTTAATCTTAAGGGGTATGAGAGACATTTTCAAGGTACATAAAGGCCTAAAAGTCATTTTTGGTTGCAGGCAAGTGAAAGGGACATGATTACAATTTTTGGAAAAAAGCAAGGGCAAAACAATCATTTTACCTAAGCCCTAGCTGACCTATCCTTTTGGCCAACTTAAGAGGGCCCCACATGGGCCCAAAACAGCTAGCTTTACTTAACCTTTAATTTAGAAAGAAGAGAGAGAAAGGGAAAAAGTGGAAAGATAATTTAAAAGCAAGGGCATTTTGGTTATTTGGTAACCCTAGCCAACCAAATGGGACCCACCCTTCTTAGTGCCCTAAAATGGCCTCCCAAAGAAGCCAATAGACAGCCTCCATGTGGCTATGGTAGTGTGGCAACGAGTTGTCAAGATAGGAATAAGAATACACGAAGAACAAGGGCAAAATCGTCATCATGCCCATGCAAGACCCACGCGAACCAAGCTTTGGCAACCTTCTAAGCTCATCTAAGGGCCCCAAACCAACTGTCTTTGATTCAGAATTACACAAGAAAGAGGAGAGGGAAAGAGTAAAAATGAAATAAAGAAATTGTAGCAACGGTAATTTTGGTCTTTTTACTCCTTAGAACCACCCTAGCTTGCAAGACCCACCTTGGCCAACTTGGGGGGATTACAAATAGTCCCAAAAAGCCAATTTGGTCAAGCAACAAGAGAGGAAAAGAAGGAAAAAGAATGAAGAAAGAAAAGAAAAAAGAAAACCAAAGACTAGGCTTGGTTTTGGCTGTAGACCCAGGTTACTTTCCTAAATCTTTTCTTCTACTAGTTTCTATCATGTTTAGGCTTCTTTTCTAGCAATTTATTATTTAGTTTGGGGAAGTTTTTCATGTTTAAAAGCTAGGCTTATTAGAAGCAAGAGGGCCGTGAGCTTAGTTTTGCAAGAAAAGTTTGTTTTTGAATGAATTTTTTGTATTGTTTTGTGGAGTTATGTTTTATGTGGTGTTTAGATCTATCTTTCCACAAGCTTGAGGTTTTAAGATCTGGTTGTTAACTAGAGGAAACCATAGAGTTTAAGTGGATAATCTAAAGGAAAGAGGCTGAACCTAAGGGAAAAGAGTTAAACTTGAGTTTTGCTGAGATTTATAACAAGTTTATATATTATGTGTTTAATGATTTATGTTTAACAAATTCTTTTGTGTTTTTGGAGTATTATTTACCATGGTTAAAGTAAGGTTAACTCAAGGGTATATCAGTTGAGAAGTTAAAGAGATTACAGAGATAGATTCAGGACAGAAACCCAAAAGGGGTAGATACTTAGGCTTATCCAATATTTGCATGCATAGCACTACTATAGCATCCTAGTTACTTCTGCATATTATTTTAGGAGAAGCAAATCCTTGGAGCAATCGAGCCAATAGGACAATTTTTGAGCTCACACAACTCAATACATGTGAGTGGTTTTCCTTTTAAACTCAGAGTTTTCCAAAAAGTAAAATGATTTTATTTCAAAAAGTATTTTATTACAAAACCAGTTATTT